>CABFOW010006733.1:0-29552 GCA_902141385.1 Timema californicum
CACACTAACCGGTCTAAAAACCAGTCCAAACACTTGCTAAGATCTCACAGCTTCAACTGAGGAACATACACACTAACCGGTCCAAAAACCAGTCCAAACACTTGCTAAGATCTAACAGCTTGAACTGAGGAACATACACACTAACCGGTCTAAAAACCACTCCAAACACTTGCTAAGATCTTACAGCTTGAAATGAGGAACAGTCACACTAACCGGTCTAAAAACCACTCCAAACATTTGCTAAGATCTAACAGCTTGAAATGAGGAACAGTCACATTAACCGGTCCAAAAACCAGTCCAAACACTTGCTAAGATCTCACAGCTTGAACTGAGATGGCCTATGAAAGTGGTGTTGTTACAGGCTGTGTCATGGTGTGTTGCAGGGAACAGCATGAAAAAATGTCGAGCCAGGTATGGACTGGACCAGCAGAATCAGTGGTGCAAACCTTGCAGGTGAGACACACACTTGACGGGGGCCTTATTCTAATCTTTGCTTGAACTTGTTGAGGTTTAGAAAGTTAGCTCTTTAGGGGAAAAATAAATGTCAAATAAACAAAATTCTGTTTTAGTTTGAAAGGTGCTGCCAAGACTACAAGACTTGATTAGACAAATGGTTGACTTTAAAACCTCCAATATTTTTAATAGATCGGGTACTTTAATAGGACCGCGTTATGCATCAATAGACCAAGCACCATTTAAAAAAAAATGCCAACATTGATGCCATCTTGTTGCCAAAGGTTGAAACTACATGAAAAAACAATACCAGTTTCTCTATCGGTTGTTTATAGCTTGATAAATTAGTATAGACTAACCACCTTTTCTCTATGGCTGCTTTTTCGTTATTCATCAAAAGACCAAGTCCCCACAGTTTGTGTTTGTACTCTCAATGCTACTTCCAGAGTGTTACATCAATAGACCACGTACCACCTGCTTGTCACAGTCTAGTGATAAAGTTTGTGGAGTATTTTATTTTATTTTTGTTTTAAAAAATCTCTCTTTCTGTGATATATAGATTGTGCTTCATTGTTATAAGTTTTTTGAAAAGGCATATTGTTGTTAAAATTTTAAAATGTCCAGTAGAAGTAGAAAGATTTTAGAGTTATTTAAGAAGAAAGAAAATCCAGTTAATGTCGAAAGTGTGGTCACTCCTTTTGAGGTTAGTTTTCCATTGACTAAAACTTTTTGTTTACAACAATAATTATATTTAGATTAGAAACTATTATTATACATTATCATATAGCATTAATTTATTACTATTGAATATCTTAATATAGTTACTAAACTTAACGGGCATATTTAGTAAAAATTGTTTTCTTTGTTTTTGGCAAATATGGTTACTAAAATAATATGAAACCATACACGTGAGGATGTGCCTTAAAATATCGTAGCTATTTATACTGTACCAACAAATTTATTGCATATTTACTAATATAAACGCTATAATATTTACATCTAGGCTGATTTCAATTTGGACATACATTGTTGTAATCTTATCTTTATAGTTAAGATTAAGACTAATACAGAAAATATTTTAGTAATTTGATGCATTGTTGTAATTTAACCTTGGTATACAACTAATTTGTTGTACTCATATTGCAATTATCATTAGTATTATAACATAATAAACTCACACAATACAATTCCAACTAACAAATCTCTTCCTATTAATAAAATCACAGGTATAAAATATAGGCTTATTGTTTGACAATACTACGGATTATTGTACCCTGAAAATTCTCAAATATTTTTTACACTATTGAATGACTTCTTAACATGTTATGGGCCTTATTAAAAAACTTGTAAAGGATTTATTTAAATTGATAAAGTTGTTCTAGCTTGGATAGCTTTATTGCCTGTCTATAGTATTTTTATAATTATTTGAACATTGTGCGAAAATGGTAATAACACCTTATTATATCATGAGGTAAAGTTAAGGGTGGGAGGAAATCAATATGTATATAAGTAGAAAGAGGATGGGAAACTATAAAGTTAAAACCACTAGTCATGATCTCTTTGGCACAGACGCCTTTAACCACGCGACAAGCTATGCAAGTTTATTCAGATTGTAGGTGATGTTTTACGTAAGTTTAGATTAAAAATACTGGAATAAATTTGTTAATGTATTGTATAGGCCTAGATTATTTTAAATTAAGTAGATTAACAAATATATTTTATATATGTCACACAAAATATTTCAGTGCCTATCTAAGTGCAGCTTTATTGTTTTTTCACAGGATGTAAATTACATTGGGCACCCATTATTAAATGATGGTTTGAGTTTGTTTTCTGAATCCCATTGTGATTCGTTAGTGGAATCTTCTACACCAAAACCTCAAATAAAAATTGATTGCATTGATTTTCCATCCAATTATGAATCGTGTACATACGTTGAGCTCTGTACAACTACAATCAGGCCCCATGAGATTAGTGGATACGCTAAGGGTATTTCTGATCTGCAGCCAATATTTCCAGACAAACAGTTACACAATGTTCCATCATCAACAAACTCAATAATTAATAAAGGCTATGAACTAGATAGCCCAATAAATTGGGAATCGAGAGGACAAAATATCATCCTCATAGTGAGAAACAGGATGCTTTATCTGAATACTCGATTACAGAGTGTGCTGGGATTCAAACAGTTCTCTTGGTAGCAGATGCCGACTTAGACAGATTTCTTGATGACATATGCTGACCCCCAGACAGCTTCCATGATAGCAGATTCTGACCTTCAGACAGCTATGGTAGAAGATGCTGACCTTCAAACCGTTTAACCTTCTCTAGGAAAATCAAGGTCAACTGAAAGACCTTAAGCACAAAATTATTTATCAATCAAGAGAGTCTAGGAAGAAATTTTGCCAAATAAACAAAGAGTACATAAATCAGCCTGAGAAAGGTGTGCAGCCCAGAGAGTTTAGATATCTTAACTGTAAATGCAGGTGTAGTGAAAAAATAAGTGTGATAGAGAGACAAGGTAGTTTCAAAAATTTTGGAATTTGGACTCATATGAGGCAAAGGCATTGTATAAGAGCAGCATGGTGACTGTAAATCCAATTGTTATGAAAAGGAAGAAAAATTCTGATAGAAAAAAATATTCTAGAGTATATTGTTTGGGTACTTTAGAGGTGTGCAAATCAATTTTTTCACAAACTTTTAGAATTTTATTGTGCCGAGTTGATGCATATCTTAAAAAGACTAAACACTTGGAAACAATAGTTATTAAAGACAACAGGAGAAGTACCGGAAGACGAAACAAAATAACATCACAGCAAGAACGTCCTATTGTGGACCACATTAACAAGTATCCCAGATACAAATCACATTATTCGCGATCCAAGACTGAAAAGGAATATTTTCTCTATGACACCACCCTTCCAGTAATGTATGCTATGCATAAAGAAGAGTACAGTAAGCCTGTTTCGTTTTCAACATACAAAAAAGTATTTTTCAGCCAGTTTAACTTGAAAAGAAAACCACTAAAGAAAGACACCTGCAGCATGTGTGATTCGTTAGCGGCACAAAAAACAAGTGCTAAAGGTGATATCAAAGCTGAGCTTGAAGAAAAGCATATTGGACACCAGGATGAAGAAAAATTTGCATAAGATTTGAGGAAAGCTAAGGAAAGCCCTGGTCTAGAATTACTCACCTTTTATATGCAGAAGACCCTTTCTCTCCCCAAAATTTCGACCAACATTGTGTTCTACAAGCGAGTTCTCTGGCTCTGTAACTGTGGTGTCCATTCTGGGTCCAGCGGAAAGAATTGTTGTTACCTTTGGCTTGAAGGAGAGGCAGGTAGAGGCACACAAGAAATAGGTTCATGGCTAAAAAAACATGTTGAAATCAATTTAGGAGAAGAAACGGAGGAGTTTGTTTGGTCTGACTCGTGCGGAGGTCAAAACCGAAATATAAAAATGATCCTGGTGTTAAAAGCTATAGTGGAGCTACATAGCTCTCTTAAGGAATTAACTATTCGTTTTCTCATCTCTGGACACCGTTTTTTGCTCAACGATTCAGTATTTGGAGACATAGAATGTGCCTTGAAACTTCAACAGCGCATGTACACGTTATGTTAGGCTGTAGAAAAAAAACAACTCAATGTCATTAGAATGGAAAACATTGACTTTGTAGGAACAACTAAGCTTGAAGCAAGCATCACAAACAGAAAGAAAGACATTAAAAACAACCCAGTAAATTGGCTAAAAACTCGTAAAATTGTGTTGTTGAGCGAGAACCCACTCAACATTTACATGAGCAGCACCTTCAATGGGGATGGTTAACAAGTAAGCTTACTTAAGAAACAATTAGGTTGCTCATCCTTTAGCAGTCATAACCTTTGCCCAAACTTTGAGCAGCGCTGGCCAGATGGAAAACCAATCTCAATTCCAAAGCTAAACGACATCAAGAGTATTTTGCACCTAATACCTTCAGATGCTAAGAGGTTCTATCAAAATATCTCCTCTAAAGAAGGAATTGAGGATGGCATAGACGGATATGATTGTGTACTTAATTTTGTTGTTGAAGAAGAAAGCTAAGCATTAATTTAGCCTGAACATATTTTCAAAAATTATTTACATAACTTTTTTCACTGTTTTTTATTGTGACTTATTTTAATTTAATTTTAATTAAATTGAATAAATAAATGTCTTAAGCAAAACTCAATATTATATTTTTATTCACTTATTGTTTATTCCTATCTATTGTTTATAGATTTGCAATAACAGACTAAATGACAAAATGGCAGTTGGTTTGATTATACATAGCTAAATCTCACAATGGTGTCAAAAGCAATAGCAGACTAAACGCCAAAAATCAATATATTTCCTTATCTACTTAAATATTTAAATGTTTGTTATCTAGGTATTAAAATTAAGTTATTTAAAAAAATATATTTTATTTCTTAGAATGTTGCTAAAAGCTCATTTACCCAAAAGTATGTTGGTGTTGCTTGGTCTGTTGATGCATAACGTGGTCCAATTGATCATTCATAGATCTTTGTATAAAAAGTCCAAAGCTACTGTTCTGATTTTTTTAAATATGTAGTTGTGTCTTAATGCTTTCTCAAGTTATAAACATGTGTTATAATTTCTCTAGTAGGGTCGGTTACAAGGACACTCGTGTGGGTGGGTGGATTGGAATCCCACCTGCCGAGGGTGTGGCCCCCCCTCGAGAGAAAATTTCAGGAATCTAGTCATGTGGGAGGGATTTTTAAAACATCTGACCATAATGCTGACCTAATGATGTGTTTCAAGAGCCAGTTCTCACATAAAAAAAAGTTTCTGAAAAATAAAATTTAGTTGTAGCTGAACATATTGAAAAAAAAACCTTTTTCACAAGTTGACTGAAAATAACAAAATTAAAAGAAAGATGTTGAAAGGGGGTAGAAGAAAATCTCTATCTTTTATCTCTGTTAACTCGGATATTTATGATTCAAAGTTGTTGGTAGAAAATTGCAGCCAAATCACAAACACACAATTTTATTTTTTCACTAGGGGAAAAAAAGTAAATATTGCAGTGTTAAGGGAGGTTGGAGCCCCCATTATTGCCCATTTAATGGGTAGGGATGAGGAAGGAAATAGTTTAGAGGTAATCTACCTGCACTTGCTTGGAAGGAGAGTGGGAAACCATTTAAAAAAACTACCCTCAATATACTGGACTGGATTTGAACCTCAATCTCCGCGTCATTATCAGGCCAATCTAACACTAGACTGATACCTTAGACCATTTGGCCACTGAAGTGGGTCTCTTCTGATTCAGGACTTATTAGGTTGGTATCTTTGAAACGTGATTACAAATACACGTGTGTGGGTAGTTTAACATATGTATTTACTGACTAGTGAATACTACAGTCGAGATAACTATCATTTGAAAGAAAGACACTACATGAAGATATTTATCAAGATTATTATCATGGAAGCAATATATAACCAGGAGAAAACTGTACCAACATATATCAAGAAGATAACTGTACTAATATATTACAAGGAGATAACTGCATCAATATATTAGCTTGAGATAACAATTGTACCAATATATTACAAGGAGATAACAATTGTACCAATATATTACCAGGAGATAACAACTGCACCAATATATTACAAGGAGATAACAACTGCACCAATATATTACAAGGAGATAACAATTGTACCAATATATTACAAGGAGATAACAACTGCACCAATATATTACAAGGAGATAACAATTGCACCAATAATAACTAAAGGGGCCAAAATATTGCAAGACATGTTTTTATGAACTTCTACTTAGAAACTTAAAATGGATATAAAAACAAATTTAGAGTTCATTGTAGTAATTTTGAATTTATAAATACAAGCACAAAATAAAACTAGATTGACTATTTTTGCTAAATTGTTTGTTTGAACTAGGGGTGGTCGGGCAACAAATATTTATATTGGGCGGGCATTTCATTTTGCAAACAACTTTGTCATAGGCCTATTAAATTTCAAAATAAACATCAATAGGCCTATTTTGCGGATTCACGGTAATTTCTGTAGAAATACTGCTACAGCTTGCCTGCAAGTTTAGTTGAGTTATTTAGTTGAGTTCTTCATCGGACATATTAGCTTCTTATTCACTTACATTTGTATTAATGTAAAATAACACTATTGATAAACATTCACAAATGAAATTATGTAACTAAAATACAAATATTTAAATTTTAAACACATGGAGTACAATAAAAAAGTTAAAAAAATTAAGTTTAAATTGAATGTTATTTAGTATTTACCATTTAATAAATAGTATTTATTTACTTTATCGAATAATTTATAATTTATTAGCTACATAACTGCAAATAAATATTTTAAAAAATTGAAAGGTTACAGTGTGCATGAAACTTGAAACATACATAAATCGAAATCAAAAACTTGTTTACTCGAAGCAAAATGGTTGTTTTATATTTAATGTTCATTTGATACTTTTCTATTTATATCTTAACAAATCTTTCTAATAATAAATAATAAGTTAAAGAAATCTAAAGAAAGCTAATTTTAAATTAAGTTTTCGCATGCAAAGGGCCTAAAAATCTCAATGTGAAAATATTGAATTTGTTATGTTGTTGGCATTGACAAAGAAAATTAAATCCTAAGAATCTTGATCTAGCTATGTTGTAGACTTGTAACTTGTGAGAAATGTAATCGTATTTTTGTTGAAAGCAAACATAATAATTTACGAATTAATAAAAAGTAATACCTTTGTTTAGTATTAGTTGAATTGAAATATTCAACTATGAATATCAGTTAAACACTATTTTTTTTCAAAGTTTGAATTAGAGGTTAGCGCTATCATGGTATTATATACTTACCAAGCTCTTGAGATGCCCAATTTATTGCCCGACCACCGCTAGTTTTAACATTTAAATGTGACTCATAGTCAATTTTGTTGATTTAAATGCAATTTAAAAATAACAAAAACAAAGTTCCCTCAGCCTGGTAAGTTTATGGTACTCATACGAAGAACAATGGTAAAATATGTGTTTGAACTGGATGTTAAAACAGCCATATTGTGACCAAATACCTACAGAAGAAAGAAAGAACACTATGAGAAAGTCATGATTTTTTTTTTAACCTTTTATATTTGATTTGCTAGGTATTTAAAAATCTATCTATGACTACTCCCTTAGTCTGGATTTAGAGGGAGTGTGGAATAATTAGTTTTCTCCCTCTTTATGAGGACAGAAAGAATGCTTTGTTCTGTACACCTCTAGCCATTGTAAACCAGTTTTCATTACCTGAAGAGCTGTACATTGCACAGTGCTGATATCTTTGTAAGAATCAGTGGAAGCTCAGACTTTAACACGCCCTAAATTCTAGAAATGGAAGCTACCCTTTCAATTCCCATAATTCACAAAGTTATAATCATCCACTCTGCTTAATTATTCACAATTATTAAAAATATTAAATTAAATTAACAATAAATTACTGGTTTTCTAAATAGTAAATACATATTTGGGTCTAAATAAAAAACTACAGCAGGCAATTTTTAATCGGATATAACAGAAACAGAAAGGTCTGATCTTGATTAAAACTTAAATTTACTCAACTAATAGCAGTTTATAGACATCATCAAATGTTTCCAGCCTGTGGCTAGGTCAGTTTAGTAAAATGCCTCCATCCTCGCTCCTTCCACCATTATTCTCCTCTCCCTCACACACTCGCTGTTACTTGCTCCTCCCATCTCTCTACTATCTCCTGTGCCCCAACTTTTTCCTCGGATAACTTCATTCCTAATCTTGTTACTCCTCGTGACAGCTAACAAACACACTCTCCATGGCCTTCACTTTGCAAGACTAGTCTAGTCACTGTCATATGTTTATGCTTCTTATGTGACAAGAGGTACAAAGTATGCCCTATACAGCTCTCCAAGGGTGGGTCTCTTACACAACTAGAACACCCCCGCCCCTACTGCCCTCCTATATACTTCCATCCTTAACATCTATCACGCTTCCAAGATACTTTATGTTCTGTACTCTTCTCAGCTCTACTCCATCCATCTTTACAGCTGTAAAAATCCTTATTCCCTTCCTTGTCATCACCATCACTTCACACTTTGCCGTGATAGATTTCATCCCCCTCTCTTTCACTTCCTCACTCCATTCCTGTACTTCCTCTTCCTTGTCATCACCATCACTTCACACTTTGCCGTGATAGATTTCATCCCCCTCTCTCTCACTTCCTCACTCCATTCCTGTACTTCCTCTTCCTCCATACCATCAAGTCATTGGTAATAGGCTACATCTGAAATGTGGTATGGCAGGGTGTCTACAGATACTGGAAATATACTTTATTTTAATTTTTGATACTGGAATTTTAAATCAGATACTGGAAAAATATTCAGCCTTTTTATATTGAGTGAAATGTTGGACTAAGCATTTTAGACCCCTGATATTATTTGGACTACTGAAGTTTTATTTTGACAACCCCTCTGGTCTCTCTTGTTTGACACACAATTAGATGACCTTGCAGTGGGGATGTTTACCTCACTTGCTGGCCTTTCTATTCTCAGTCTCTACACTAAGCCCTCCCTCTCCCCTCCCCTTTACATATTTGAGAAAGAAACACTTAACTATTTTGCTTACACTAGCAGCCAACCTCCCCCCACCCCACCACTTACCCCCTCCCCCCAATCCTTTTTCCTGCAGCAACTATTATGAGTGATGAGTTATTAGTAACTGCTCAAGTTTGTTGTGTTCGGCACTTCATACCCCCACCTATCTCACTCCTCCCACCTCTTGCTACCCCCACCTATCTCACTCCTCCCACCTCTTGCTACCCCCACCTCCCCACAAATCTGCCCAAAAGAAAAACTACTGTTCCTATCCTAAGCTTGACTTGATGTGAATAGTCTGTAGATCACACTTGTTTATCTTGTGACCTTTGTGTTTAAGAAGAAATTAATAAACTAGAGGAAAAACCTATTTTAAAGATTGGCCGTGGTTACAAAAAGTGGATTGTGATAAAAGTAAAGGCTATTGTTCTTTGTGTAAAACTAACTTTGTTATAAGTAACACGGGAATATCTTCAGTCCGATCTCATGCCAAGGAAATATTGGACTTAGTCCCTACAGTGTCATCTGTAGGCCTACATGAAGATGTACATTTTAGTGCTAATGACCATGAAGTAGTTACGAAACTGGAAACTAAACCTAGTTGTTCTTTTCAGAGTTTCCTTGTCAAGTTTCTCATGTTGAATGAAATATTGTGGGCTATTAATCAAGTAATGACACATTCTCCTGCTAGAAGTTTTTCTGCTTGTAGTGATCTTTTTAAAGTAATGTTTTCCAATAGTGATCTTGCCCAGAAATTTCAAATGTATAAAGATAAACTTGGATATGTCATCGTGTATGGACTAGGTCCTTTTTTCAAAAGCGAGCTTGTGAATATGGTTAAGCAATGTTCATTTTATTGTATTTCATTTGATGAGAGCATAAACACAGTGGCTCAGAAGACCCAGATGGATGTTGTTCACTTCTGGAGGGAAAATGAAATTCATACCAGATATTTAACATCTTGCTTTGTAGGTCATGCAACAGCTCAAGATATTTTAGTGAACTCTATATCAGCACTAAAAGACGAGGGCTTGGCTCTTATAAAAAATGTGTCAAGTTTCCATGGATGGACCAAATGCAAACCTCAAATTTTTCAGTGATCTCAAAAGTTACTTGAAGGAAGATTCTCCACAAGATCCTGAGTTACTGGAATTTGGAGCTTGTTCTTTACACATTGTCCATGGGGCTTACAAAACAGCACATGCTAACTCTAGTTGGACTATTAACCAGTTCTTGCGCTCTCTATATTATTTATTTAAAGATTTTTGAACAAGACGTGCAGACTATCAAAGAATAACAGGATCATCTCTCTTACCGATGAGGTTTTGTTCTATTAGATGGGTAGAAAACTCAACGGTGTTAGAGAAAGAAATGTTAATGCTGACATATTTAAAACAGTATTTTTACTGTAACAAGCATCCTCCCAAATATGATAATTTTCAAATATTAAGCAATTTTGTGAAGGATGAATTTTTGACATCAAAGTAGGGATTCATGCCGTCAGTTTCACTTGAGTTGAAGCAATTTCTCACCGAATATCAGATCAATCAACCTCTATTGCCATTTATGTTTGCAGATCTAAATAAACTACTTGAGCACTTTGTTACGTTCGTAACATGGTAAGGACGGCTGGAATAAGAACACGACTTACTTTGTTTAATGTTACTGCTTGAGTGCGAATGGTTTGGTCGGGAACACTGGCTATCGATAAGATTCTCGATAGTCATTTAGGATGGGGCATGGTGGGAAGCAGACAATTTATTATGCCACCACACATGATAGCCAACCTACATGGAAATACATTACACACTTGATGAACTGAATTGTAAAATTGGATGTAATGAATTCATCAAGATATTTCAGTTCAGAGGAGATTATCAAAAATTCCTAGTTGATCTCTGTAACATACTCTTACATAAGTGTCCTCTCTCCTACAAATTGTCAAGGGTGCTAGTTGTCTCTCTCCCGTAGTCATGCTCAATCCATCTGTGAGGACCTATAGGATAACTTGTGCATTAGAACTCCTACTAGACAAGAAACAACTATCTGGCCTGCAAGCTGATGTTGTAAAGAGACTACTTGGACTTCGTATCAAAGCAAGAAGTTATTGACTTCCTTAAACAATTCACTTCAAGTGATGACCAGCATGATAAGTTCTTGATGAATATTTTTCTAGAGTAAATGCATTCCTGGAACTACAATATTTCCCTAAAAAAAATTCTTCTTCTCTTCCATAGCAATGCAGCCGTTGAGCGAAGTTTCTCTATGAATAAAGAATGTCTGGTTGAAAAACCTACATGAGGACAACCTTATTGCTTGATGTGTAACTTTTTGTCTACATTCTAAAAAAAATTTAGTTTTATCATCTTAATTTTTAATAGTTTTAGGTAATTATCTTTATTTCCAAGTAATTTTTATCAACATGATATTTGTTGAGTTTTTTAAAAATTGAAGAGTGTATCTTTACCACTATGTATTTATTAAACAAATTCATATCACCAATATAACTTGTGAAAAGTATTGACTGTCAAGAGGTGGTGGAGATAATAGTTAGTTTTTGTGGTAGAGTAAACTCCCTGACTGTAATCATTCTTTGAAGTTGCACCACCAAGGCTGATTACTTGTACCTCTAAAAGTTCTAAGAGTGAGGTGAAATGACTCACCAACTTTGCCAGGAGAGGTATTTTCACATTCCTTCCAGGGTTCTTTTACATGCCACATGGAACTGACAGCTTTACTTCCCCTCTGAAGAATGTGAGCTATGATTTTTTCTTGCTCAAGAAAAAGTCTTCGGCTTCTGTTGGGTTCGAACTCACAAACAGCGGGTCCTGAGGCGAGCATTTTACCCCAAGACCACCGAGATCGACGCTGGTATAGGTCATTCAAAAAATGTAATTGTGTGTGTTAAAGATGGGTCGGATCCACCTTTTTTCAAATCTGATACCTCATTTTGCCATCAAATCCCTAATTCAAATTTGAATTTTAGAACATATTGTAAGCATAAGTGTTTAACTTTCCCAATAACTAGGATTTTTTCCTTTACGTCTGATTTTGTTTACATTAAATGGTAAATTAATGATCTGAGATTTGGTTGTTAGGTTTTTCCTATTTTTATTTTGGTTTTAATCACAAGAAACTATATAACTATTTTAATACCTTTAAAAAATAACTCAAACTTAGTACCAATTTTTTTTTAAATATTACGATATAGGTCTTGAATCCATGAATATTCCTTGAATGTCCTAGGGTCCCATCCTTAGTATATACTAGAATATACGCTTCAATACACTTGATTCTTGATGTGAAAATGTTTGATTATGACAGACCTAGGCCTACCCCAACTCCCAAACCTTAATAAAACTATATGATGTGTTATCACCAATATAACCTTCATTTGATGCTCTGGTACTTCTTGGCTTCAATTAGAACGTTTTTATTGTAAACTCACAGTAACCATTCAAATTGTTTGTTGATGCCCCTTCCTAAATATTAAAATCAACACCTTGATTTCATTTGGGGATTTATGAGTTATTTTTTATGACAATTTTAATCTGTGTTTAAGGTGCTTTATTATTGTAATCAATATTGTTTTGGGACTATTTTTTTTACATCTGATACCAAAACATTTTTGTTTTATTTCTCATAAATGTTTTCACCATTTTATATTAACGAAAATGTAACTACAATGCAACTAGTATAAGTAGATTGAAAATTGAAATATAAACACTAATGCATCAACGCCATCACAGACTAAACTTAATTGCAATATAGACTCGTCAATAACACAAAGCACAAACAACTTTGCAATATAAAAACCAACACATCAACACCATCACAGCTAGGGCTTGGCGACACATTGATATATTGTGGAAAACCACTTAGTATTTGCATCAATATACTGATATGTTTTGTATTTGTCTACTATGATACAGCATGAATGACAATACATCGCAGTGGACAATTTATTGTGGTAGGCATTGCATCATTTACTTTGATGCATCTTTATAGTGAATTACAAGGGTCTAGGATAATTTTTTTCTAAAGCCATATTTCCATCTAGTGAAGGTGTGGACAAAAATTAAACCAGGGACACGCACGCAATCGAGATGAGATAAAATAAAATCCCATACTCATTTATTTATTCACACTATAGTTGAACACATGCAAACAACCATACAAATGCAAATTACTCACATTTTCTGAATTTTTTTCAGCAGTTAAGCAGGGTTTTTGTGTACACAGTTTACACTCTTGGTTGCCTGACTTTCCACAAACACTTTAGCCTGATAAATCGCACTAAGCACATCCGAATCATTCTTTTATAGGGAAAATGGCTGCAGTTCCTTTAAGCTTTTGACAGCATCTTTATAAATCCTCACTCTACACTTTTCTTCTTCCAACACAATGCAATTTCCTCTTCTTCTTCTTTCTCCTTGTCTTCCTTCCAACTTTCTCTAAAATTCTCAACTAAGGCATCGATATCCACTATGTTTGGTTTGTTTTGCACGCCTATGTATAAGTTGGTGTAGTCCTTAGCATAGCAGTTATTGAAAGCAGCTTCATTCACGCGCTTTTGTAAGTCTTGATTGTCATTGTCATTGTCATTACAGCACTAGCAGTTACTTCACCCTTGGAAAATCATGTTTTTTCAAAAACACTTTGTCACAGTTTCTGGTAACAACTTGTTTACATAGAACCAAGACGTTTCTTGCAAGTTCAGAGGCAGATGATATAGAATTCAAATTGACGATCAAAGGTTGCATTAATAAATTTATGATAATGCACTTTAACATTCTGAATGGCACCCCTGACACATTGGTTGAGAAAGTTTTGTGGTGCTTGGAGGGAACCAGTGAGTCACACATTGGAAAGTTAGATGTGGGGGTGGCATGTTGCGTTATTCGAAAACAACACATTAACCATTCTTCCATGATATGTGACGTCATCCACGCCTTTTTGTTGGATCTCCACTCAACGGAAAGTTTCCTTATGTTCATGTTTCTGAAGCATAGGGGCTCTACTGCCTTACAGATAACTAAGGGTTTCTCCATTTCACTTGACATACAACTACATAGAAAATCATTCAATATTTCTTTGCTAATTTTTCACCTTTCAAACACAGCGATTCAGTAGCTGCAGAAGAACAGTCCAGTCTTGTCACCGTTCGCTGTGTTTTAAGGTTCATAACCCTTGATTATTGAGAGCAATTTAGCAACCCAATGGTTTCACTATTTGCATCACTCGATTCACCACAAAGTTCTTAAAAAACTTTCTGATGCATTTTGCGAAAACTCTCCAACCACCCGTTAGATGGTTTGAATTCTCTTCCCCAGTTTTTTAGTGACCTTTTTAGCATATTCCTGGATCATAGGACCCAGAACGTAGTGATTGTTTTTTTGTTTTTTTTTACCTTGACACTGACAAACAACTCCCACACTATTTCTATAATGTCTTCATTTGCATTTTCTTAAGTTCTTTTTTATATTTCCATTAGCACAGTTTTCCCACAGCTTCAAAATTTCCATTTTCTTCTTTAAAATCTCGTACACTTGAGTTTTACCAATTTTTAACATCTTTATGATGTACTTGACAAACAATTTATCTCGCTTACTCCACATGTATCACTTTCACTCTTGTGTTAAGATCAAGCACAACTCTTGGCTTTGAAACCATACTGACGACTGTCAGACTATAGACCTAGAATCCTCATTGAGTTAAATGTCAATACAGGTAGTGCTGTAGCTAAGAGCTGAATTCCAAAGGTGATTGACAAGTCACTAGCATGAAAACTGGGAAGAACAGAAAACAATCAAAAGGCAACTGCACTACAAAATTATGTAATCAAATAACAATAGGACTACTAAGGAGAAAGGAAATATACCTGACCTCACATTTCAACTCCTCTAAATAGAGAGTTAAAGAAAACAAAATTCTTCAAAATGTATAGGATGCCCAGAATTTATCTAAACGATGCACTCCAAATTGTTGGGTATTTTCCTTACAAAGGCTTATTTTGAATTCTGTCTCCGCGTTAGACAGTTTCTGTTTAATACAGGGAATTTAACATAATGTTTTTCAGCCCTAAAGTCACTTGACATACTCTGCCGACCGGAATCAGGTCGTGTAGGACCCAATTGGAAAACTAACTTGAGTCTGTTTCCCCCACCACTCTTAACAACACTATTTCCAGCACGTGAGCAGTTGTTTGCATACCATTTGTTTTAAAGTATTTACAATTCTATTTTAAGTGTCTTATTCTTATTAAAAATAAGTATTCGAATAGTAACATTTGATTTTATAAACCATTCTAATATCATTAATATCATCTCTTCCTATTTGATAGCATTAACACACAGACATCCAAAAATTCATCTGATTTGGATCTAGAACTTAAATCCAATAACTCTTGCTCGGAATTCATATTTATGCTGATAGAGATGCAACCGAGATGTCTTGGACCACATTGTCAACTCAAGTCTGTTCGCTGTGGCACCTGTTCGCATAGTCCGGTCCAGTCCGGTGGCACCCTACCTTAATGGTTACCTCTTTGTCCGGTGACAGTAATGTAAAGGGGAACCTTGTTCTTCTTTTCATTGTAAAAACCATATTGTGTTCATTCCTTATATATGTTTTCTATCCACCTTGTACCTTTTTTTTTTTATGGACCTTTTCAAGTTTCTTGTTTTGGACTACTGTAGTAAGATCATAAAGTTACTCTTATAAACTATAAAATAATGTCAACCTAGCATTGGAACACTGCAATTGATATTTTGTGTCCTAAATTCTATGTATAAAAATTTTGCTAAACATGCAATATATATTATTATTATTAATACAGCTCTGTGATGAATCATCCTTCTCGTTGTTGTATCATTATACTCGCGAAACATTGCACTGTCTACCAATAATTGTACGCTGGTGCACACTACAAACATGGTTTGATTAGTTGATTGAGTAACTGCAAGTTTTCTGTACCCATTCCTATTGTAAATAAATAGTTTAATTTACATTTTGAATTATTCCAAATATTGTCAAGTAATTTAAACCAATAGCTGATTAAGGTTGTCAAACACATTATTGAGCTGTCATAGTTGTCAGGTTGTCGGCTTCACCGTCAAATCTTGATTGCTCGGTAGAAGGTCGAGTAGAGGTAAGCCTATTTCATGACATCCACGCTGCATGCTGACCAAGGACTTGCCACTTGGGCTGGAGTGTTTACTACTATTGTTATCACCCAACCACCACAATTATGCTGACATGAGGCATTTAACAATCCTGTATTTTGGGATAGGGGCAAAGAATACATCACGGGTTCTATTGGTTTTAAACAATTTACTATGGCAATTGGTAAGTATTTCACAAGAGGAAAGTTGTGCCCAGTTACAGATTAACTTCGGTGAGATTTTAAGGGACCAATGATTCACCCAGAAATTGATATTGGGAGGGGCACACAATATATTGAAGCTATTATGTCCTGGCCTTTTTCCGATTGATAATTTTGAAGTGCTTTTGATATATGTTAGTATAACTTTTTAATATAATGTAATCCTAATCTTAAAATTTATCTTTGCATTCAACATATTTTTGTGGCTCTATATTATTAGTTTACTTTACCATTTTAATCTTTTACTAAAATTATCTTTAATTGAATGGTTAAAAATTATATAAATTATAATTGTTTAGGCTAGAGTCAGTAATTAAATCCATATTAAAACTAGGTTAGGGTTCAACAAATAACGGGTGCCTGATAACCATCAAGCTTTTTTTTTATTTTGAAAATAAATGTATTACAAAGATTATTCCTGGCATCAAATTCTAGAGACCAGTTTCTTAATTGATCAGCGGTCATGGTTGTCAACCAAATAATTTCCCCAGCATATTTTTTACCACACCCCACCTCTTCTACCCTCCTTACACCCCCCTCTGATCATAGCCCTAAAAAAAGTAATAGATTGTGAATACAGACTATATACACATACATACAGTAGGGCCCCCATATCTGCAAGTAATACATTCTTAGATACCGCGGTTACATGAAACCGTGAACACTGAACTATTATATAACGTGATATTCATGTAACATACATATATACGATAAAGTTTAATTGATAAATTATTCACAGTAAAATATTACCAACATTAATTAAAGTAATAATTTGTACTATATACCACGGTTTAGATACTATTCTCCATTCTTGTTGTGACAATCGCTGATGATGATGATGATTATGCTGGATCTAGTAATGTACATAGTAGGTGGTTTTGTGCTGCTGATAGTATGGCTGGTTCTTTCCTGGCGCTTGCTTTCAAACTTATAAACATTTTTACTTTTTATTATAAAAATAAAGTTGGGCAGTGGTAAACCGTGGTTACTGAATCAGCGGATAGAGGGGGACCCTACTGTATCTCACAATGTCAAAATTCTTAAATCACCCAGCCTAATTATTGTTTCATTGATTATCAAAAATATTTGTGAAGATTTTGGGGATAGTTAGATGAAAATAGGCCTCTCTCTCTCTACTTTGATGTAAGAAATTGAAATCTTGGAAAAAATTTTGAGGAATACAACTTATATACAAAACTGTCAATCATTCTTTTTACCTTATCAAAACAAGTAAGAGGTTGACACTTTATACAGATAAAAAAACCTTTATGAAACCGATAAAAATTATGAAAAAATGATGCAGGTAAATGAGTTAGAACCAGAGAAAGCACAACATTATTTTGGTCTTAAGGAGTCACATTTCTAGAATGAAAGCTATTGATCATATTATATCATACAATAGCTCCCGTCGTACCTGTATATACAAGACAACTTAACATTTTGATCGTGTAACTTGTACATTTACTCAAAAACTGCTACAATATAATAATAATAATAATAATAATAATAATAATATGATAATAAACCTTTTTTTTTCTTTCAATTTGGGATAGATAAAAACAAAATATCAACAAATAAAATATCATTTATTTCTTATAGTAGTATTTTATTTTATACATTTTTCAGGAAAACCAATTAAAATAATATTTTACTACAAATTATGTTAACTTATAATATTATGACCTGTTTTAAATAAAACTAACAGTTTCGAGAGTAAAAAAATAATAGAATTGTCGTATTTGATTTTATAATTCACAGAGCTTTTATTTTTAAACTGACCTTGACCTTGTTGAAATATTGGTTCTGTTATAAACTATACAGATTTTTATTTACTCAAAATCGAACAAGAAAAAGTTAATACTCTTCAAGAAATATTTATAGAACTGAGGACAACCTATTGTAACAAGGCCAGGTTACCTGGGAGGGTCGTCGCTGTGTGAACTGGAAGTTCTTTACAGGATATTGGGGTATGTTGCGACTAAACATGATAAAAAGATTCACACGGTGCACTGAGAGTGGGTTTTCCACCCTCCCTCCACAGAAATGCATGTACGCTTCCTATAAATAAAACCTTCCTAATCCCTAAAACTATTAGCGTAGTTAGTATATAAGCTTATAACCCGAACGAGTAGTAAGATACAGTGCTAAAAGAGAGTCATAACTAAACCTAAATTAAATAAAATAACAGCTAATTGATTACAATACAAAATGACTAGTTAAACATTTAAACAACAGTCTCTTATAATGTTCATTCATCATATAATTCACATTGAAAGTCTATCTCACACCTCGTTTGGTTCCTGTGCATAGTGCACCACACTCGTCTGCGCTATATGGACACTAGACTTGCTAATTCGCTCACTCCCATGCACACTATCCTGGACACGCCAGTCCACTCACTTGGCTAGTCTCGATGCAGACTGGGGGTCCTTACAGAGAGTGCAAACAAATGACAAGCATGCCTGCCCAGCAGTCTGACACTAATCTCTTCACTTTATAATGTTGGAACAACCATTTATTTTCGGGTTAATTTAGTAAAAACCATTCAAATGTTTACTATTTTCTTTGATGTTTACGTCACACTTTGTGAAACTGCCCAAATTAACTTATTGGTTCCTTCAAAAAAATATGATAAAGGTATTTTATTCCATATATTACAGTTTGTTTTCTTTTCTATTTAAATTGCAAACTTTCCCCACCTTTAATTTATTCAAGGTATTTACTGTGCACTGAACTGACTGATATAAATTGCTTGGAAAAAACACAACATCCAACCTCCCGGCCATTAATTCATCACTGTGAAAAGGGAAACCCCAATCACCAATGATACATTTTTTGTCTATGCCAGGAATCAAACCTAGGACTCTTACCCGAGTAGGCAGATACGCCACAGACTGAGCTAAGTTGTCGGACCTAATATACAATGTCAGAGACCTGTTAAAGTAGGCAGCACATGTGTGGCGCCAAGAACTATTCTTGTGTCAAGCGCTGAAAATCCTCACCGCTGGTCAACAATGAACATTGTTTGGATGCTATTGAACCACTCCAGCCAGTATTTATGTAAATTGCATTAGGGATGAGTAACATGCGTGTCAAATACAACTAGCTATCTATCTATCATTTGACAATTGGAGGTACTTTCTTACTATTTCACTATTTTTGAAACGCTATAGTATTTTATACCAAAGAGTATTTGGATTGGTGAGAAGACACGGTAGTGTGTACATTCCTCGACTAATTGTCTCTAAAACTGGGCACGGGACTGCAACGAGGGGTCGTCTATTACCAGGTATGACTTTATTCAGAAAATGTGTCTTCCCACAAGGAGATATTTCTTGCTAGACTCTCCTTCTGTTGTCATTTAGTCACACTTTGGTAGTGCAACTTTTATTTTGCAGTTCTTGAGTTTGTGGCGCATGTAGATAGAAACAAATCACTTGAAACATTAAAGGGGCCCTCATTCTGCCAGTTCACCCTCGCGGTGTTTAGTCTACCGTACCAAAGTCTTGTTTGTCGACACATTTTCTGAAAACTCCAAACTTGTGGAGCTCTGTCCATATTTGTCCATCCTACTTGGAAATCATTGTCAGGTGATAATTTTTAGATAAATGGCTCGGCTACTTCAAATTATTGTGAACTATAAGATCGATTTTGTTTTCGTCGGGCAAAAACTTAATCAATTTTAATGTCATCTTTCTCTGTTTTTATAGAAAATGGCTGGACAGAACGAGATTGATGTTATTTTGATAACTGTTCTTTTCTCTCCCTTTAATGTTGGTTGTTTCTATCTATCATCAGTCCGGACCATGGACCCCCCCCGGGGCTCGGGGTACACGCTAGTCTAGTCCACTCGACTAGCAATGCCGCCTCTCCGCAAGAGCCAACCTATGTTAACCTCTAGTAACTCGTGAGTTTCAGTGTGTACTCACTCGTGTGGTTTTCATTAGTGTTGTGGTCTGCATGTCCCAGTGCACTTCATTCTTGATGTTTTATTAGTTCAACAACCCTTAACTGACAACAACCCATCACATTGGTTTTCACTTGAATGTATCCATGTGCGCTTAAAAATATAAACATTTTATATTTTGTAAACTTGTTACTCATATTTTGGTTATGCTTGCAATATTAACTTGTATTTAAATATTCTTTACTTGTATTTCTTCTTTTAGTTGAATAAGGATTTTTTTTTAAAAAAAAAGCTCATAAGCCTTGTATGATTTTTGTATTTCACTAATATAATAAATTATTTCTGACTAAAGTCATTCAAAGATTAAACGCCAAACAGTTTGTGCTATGATCATAATCACAAGTATTTTTTATTATCGTGGCCAACCAAAGATATCTACAAAATAGACTAATTTAACATCATATATTAATATTGGTGTCAAGTATGCTGCTACTAAAACATTCATTACGAAGGGCATTAGTGCTTTATTCATTTTTTATGTTAACTGTTGAATGCCTTATTTTTAATTTTCGCTATAGTTAGTGTGCAATCTAACTTTCAAGTTAGAGTTTGTTACTAAGATCCAACACAACATATTCTGTAACTTATTTCTCGTCAGAGTTTGGAATGTTGTGATGCATCAAATTGCCGTTAGGTTGAGTTTCGTCACTGACAACTTCTTGTGGTGCATCTCATGACCAAGGAATGCATTTTATTTTGGAGATTTCTGTATTTTTGGAACAAATATAATATTAATCATTTTAGTTGTGTGTTTTTATGCATGGTTTGGTTGGAGCCTGAATTTTCATTATTATTATTTTTTAAGTATTTCTGACATTCAAGTACATTGTGTTGGCAGCCTGCAACGGTCCAGGAATTTTGGAAATCACCAAGATGTTTCCTTGTGTAGTGCAATGCTTAATGTAATTCCCACCATTTAAATTTGAAGTTTAAACAAAACATTTTGTTATGAAGTTTTTTTAAAGTAGTTGTATACTAAATACGTTTTTAGCTTTTTTTCTTATGCTTTCTAACTTAATGTAGCATTTGAATATGGTAATTAATAACACAATTATCTGTTATACTCATATATTAAACAAAATATATATCAAGGCTGAATAGCAGTCCACTAAATTGGAAAATGTAAGAGAATTTTGTGAAAAGCGTATAGAATTTGACTAAAATCAAGTAATAAATTACATAATAGCAACTGACAAATAGTTTCAGACTAAATACAGTCAACTGCATTTCATGACAGCCATACGTTTTCTTTCTAGTATTCTTTAATACAAAAAATACTAGGTAGTAATAGTTTTAGAAACATGCTTTGTATATTTTAAGAAAATGTAGAATATGTGATGTCAACTTGGTGACAAAGAATGTTTGTGTCTGCGCCCCATTGAATTTGCAGGGGTTTAAAAATTATGGTGCTGCTTCTCTACTGCAGTCACATGAAACTGGTTATAAAAACAATAAAGAAATTAGTTTCTACATATTTTGAGGCAAACTCCTCTCGAAGCATATGTTTGTTGTGCAATTTCTTTACCCAGCCAATATTTATCAAGAATAAGGTACTTTGTTGCTAGACCTAGGTAACAATATTCCCTGAAACCTTGTTTTTGATCGATTTCCTCACTAAATGGTTGCTAACTGTGCTCCATAAAACATAATGGCAAGGGAAGATATTAAGTTTGGGTTTTGTTCCAGGCGCAAGAAAAAGTGCATTCGCTACATGGAGGCTGGCGAGAGCATGGACGAATGTAACCAGTCCGAGATGGGTAGCTGCGGGAGCACGGGAGAGGCCAACACCCCTCCAGATGACGACCAAGAGAGTCTACCCCACTCGCTGTCCTCACCTGGAGGATTGAGTGGTCTATCAAGTCTGACCAGTCCCTCCATGATCCTCCCTTCCCCTTCCACCAGTCTAGCGTCCCCCTCGGTCAGTCTGGCGTCTCCTTGCATGTCTCTGCAGTCCCCCATGGAGTCTGGACCACTCACTCCTAGTGGCTTGTCTCCCCACCCTCACCCCCTACCTCCACTTCCGCGTCTTCCTGTCGGTACTAATCCCCATGACATCAACAACCCACTGAGTGTGAATCAGCTGACAGGTCAGTGCATAAAGACAGAACCGGGAGTCAGTGAAAACAAGGATTCAAGCGCAAACAACCGCACGGTGATCAGCGTCACGTAGCATTTAGCCGCCCCGCGAGACAACCGCGACAGCAAGACTCGATGAACTCTACCTCCGCAAGAACTCGGCAGGGGCGCTACGTTAGTAGAAATATGTCAGAGTTGACAGACAACAAAACTTTTCAAAGACAACAATGTGACCATAGTGGGTGTATTTAAAAAAAAATGTATTAATACATTATTATTTTTTAAATCATCAAGCTCAAAAAATTTAATTATATAAATTATATTGTATTAAATTGTCAGTTTTTGCTACCAAAATATACTTTCGCTCCCTCCATAATTTGGTTTAAAATTTACAAAAACTCACTATCTTGTAGGGGTGCTGCATTCTTAGGGGTTTCTCAAACTTGTGAGTTAATCGACCCCTTGATGAGATAATATAAACTATCATCCATCCTAGACCAAATTACTTAAATATAATCAAAATAGAACCAATAATAAAATTTGATCTTCTCTAAATGGTTTCTTACAAACAGGTTGCAAACCTCAGAAACAGAGCAATATATAAAACTGGGCTTGGTCCAAGTTGTCCATCACTCACCTGCGACTAACAACATTATCGGTCCCAGGTTGTAACTCACCCACCTGGATTAACAACATTATCAGTCCCAGGTTGTAAGTCACTCACCTGCGATATCAACATCATTAGGCCCAGGTTGTAAGTCACCCACCTGGACTAACAACATTATCAGTCCCAGGTTGTAAGTCACTCACCTGGATTAACAACATTATTAGTCCCAGGTTGTAAGTCACCCACCTAGGATTAACAACATTATCAGTCCCAGGTTGTAAGTCACCCACCTGCAATATCATCATTAGGCCCAGGTTGTAAGTCACCCACCTGGACTAACAACATTATCAGTCCCAGGTTGTAAGTCACTCACCTGCGACTAACAACATTATTAGTCCCAGGTTGTAAGTCACTCACCTGCGACTAACAACATTATTAGTCCCAGGTTGTAAGTCACCCACCTGGATTAACAACATTATCAGTCCCACGTTGTAAGTCACTCACCTGCGACTAACAACATTATTAGTCCCAGGTTGTAAGTCACCCACCTGCAATATCAACATCATTAGGCCCAAAAGGGGCGATATTTACCAATTTGGGAAACCCTGATAGAAATTTGTTATTTGTATGTTTAAATATTAGTTTTCGAACTAAGACTTGTGTTCATTTTGTTTTAAAAGCAAATTGGTTCTTTATATGACACACATAAAAGTCAGTATTTAGCAACTTATGTTGTGCGTTCAGTTAATGTCTACTTTAACATTCACGCAGATGGAAATAAGTTGCATCTCTTCAGACTTTGCATACAAAGGTGAATGAGCTATCTCTTTAGCTTCCCCGTAACTGTGCCATTACCGCTGTGATTGTGATTTATATGTGTTTTCAAAAACAGCTCACCTTTCACATAAATAAAACATCTAATACAACTATATTTTGATATAAGAATTATCAGCCAAGCCTACTTTTAACTCATACAATTTGAATCCCTTTATAAATAATACAATACTTTTAAAGTAAATTGTCCTTATTCTAACCAAATTTTAAGGGACCTAGTTTGGATGTTTATTTATATTTCATCCTTCAAATCCCTAAGTGGTCACTTGACAAATAAAATACTTCAAGGTATGGTTGTGAATTTGAGATTTTCTAGGCTTAATCCATGCAAGCTGAAGCCTTTTTTCCAGAAAGTTGCACGGCTGAAATTAAGAAAAACATAATTTAAAATTAAACCATGCCAAATAAACATTTTAAATATAAATAACACTCTTAAAAATGTTTAAAACATTTCTCACCTTCATTTCGGTAGCCCCCCTCTCTTCATTTTAACTCTCTGTATAACTGAACTGGTGCACAGTGTTGGTTGGGGTTCAAATCCCTGACGCGGCATCCCTTTCACTTAGATTATTAGTCATTGACAACTCATGTGTCAGATATACAACTGAACAACCAGGTTTATGTGCATATCATTGTTAATTTTATGTAACTAAATAACGTTTTTGTTAATAATTACATAAATCATCTAAACAGCCATTAAAACACAGGTACAAGCCAAAGATAAAATATATTTGTTGGATGACACTACCACAAGTATAACCTCACAACCAATACTTGAATTAAATTGTATTTATATGCTTAGAACATTCTTTTTATTACCACAAAGTTTGATTGTTTATTGTCGAACAAAAAATTGATGAATGCCTTCTCTTGGAAATTGTCCAGGCTTTAAAAATGTAAAATAATCATTTCTAAAAATAATATTTCAGTATTCTGCAACGTATTTAATGTTTTCACAGAAAACTATCAAATTTATCTCTAGAACAATTGTTTCACATCCACAGAATGGATTATATTTAATTGTTGGGAGTATTTTTTCTTGAGAAGTGATATTTTTGGCCATTTCCATTATTGAAAGTGTATGGTTATTTTTATAAATGGTATATTTCCTGATATTCCTGGTTTTGTAAAGATCCTACTCTCCCACATCTCGAAATACTGACGGGCTTTGTGTGGTTTGTTAAAAGTGGGCTTGTGTGTAAATTATTTATTAATTGACATTATTTTGGCGGACGAGCTCCAGTTGTGCCACAGCTTGACTGCCGAACAATGTTGCCAGCCAAGTCAAATTCATGGCAAATGTGTACTTTTAAATTCTACATGTATTACATTAGTTATACCTTTTAACAAATCCAATCAATGTAACCATGTAACAATAAGCAATTCAAGAGACAACCATTATTTTTCTCCCCTTTAGCAACAATGTAAATTATAGGTGAATGGTGTTACATAACATTTTGGAGTAAAGCCTTACCTGGGACTTTGTGAGTTTCTTCGTTAAATTATAGACTTGTAGTTGTTAATGAAATGTAGTAAATGAAGCAGAAATTAAAGTTCTGAGGAAGCTGCCTTGTGGCAGTGAAATAGTGAAGTGTTTATACTTGAATTTATGCTTCATTTCCTACAATTGCATGCTGTTTATTAAGGAATTTATTATAACTAAGGCTCTGATGTTTATGACCTTAAAAATACCAACATATGACCTAAAAACTAACAAATATACCCTAAAAATGTATGTTAGTGACAATGGATGTTATTAAAAATATTTCTCAAATCAAGGGAGTAACTTGCAGTAAAATAAATTAGCCGACAAATTTTTTAGCTATGCATTGAAAAAATTATCAATATAAATATTCAATTTCACATTATTTAACTCCCTAACGTGTGGCGTTCTTAAAATGTGGACAGATCGAATTTACAATGAACAGGTTTAGAATCACACAGACTGAGTAGGTCACGAGACTAAAACTAATCAGGAGAACAGAACAGGAATCCATCGGGTTGGGCAGGGGTAATATGACCTGACCCCCACCCCCCACCATGGTCTCAGCTCTCCAAGTTCTTATTATCTGGAAAAGTAATCTGGTCAGAAAATATGTATGCAATAATAACATTAACATAAAATGCAAAGTACCTACGTATTGTGTTTGATGGGTATTAAAAATATACAGTTATTTAAGTAATTTTAATTTAAATATGACACTATGCCCCCAAAATTGTGGAAATATGACAAAATTGAAAACTACCCAAAATATGCACTTAAATGAAAAATAAAATTGGGTATTTGGAGTCAGAGTAGCATAAAAAAAATGTATAATTCACTAAGCATTAAATTTGAGTTGAAACTAAAAATAAGATAAATCATAAATATTCGAGCCCTAATTATAACATATGTAAAGTTTAGCACAAAAATGTTCCAGGCAATGCTTTAACATGGGCTATTTTCACACAGCTCTTCTTTACAAACATGTTAACATTTAAAATTGAAATTCTTGTATGATATTATTTTCCCATGTCTCTTGCAGATTTAGATAAGTTTATATTTCACTAGACATCAAGGCTGAACCAATTTTATCCACACATGACCTAAGTGACTGCTTTCACCATAGGTGTGCGCGGAGTGTGGCTAATAGGGGTGCAGGCTGGAAGACAAGAAGGGGGTCAAAGCACCCCCTCAGCTACCCCCTTCCTGAGAATTTATTTGAATTTTTTTTAAAGAATATCAATAAATTAAATATAATAAAGAATCAATGTTTTATTTTACAAGATTATAATTTTTAAAACAAACAATATAAATTACAATGTCGTCTTCTTGCGAAGCAGTTTCTAAAAAATATTTGGTACTTTGTTCTCTTGTAACTACAACTTTTTTTTATCTTGTGGGGGTGCCATGGCTCCCACAGCAACAACGCCACCCACACTGTGCATGCCTATGGCTCTCACTAGTCTCGGCTATTTGATGTACATAATGTAACTGGATGTTGTTGTTTTTTACCGTTGAGCCATTAAAGCTAATCATTAAGATCAAGTAGTCTTTGTGTGTTTAGTTGTCACCATTTTGAGGCAAACACTTGTCCTAAAGATGGTGGGATATGGTTGATATGATTACTCAAAATTTGAGCTCTAAACTTTGTGATCGAAATTGAAAGTGAACCACTTTGTCTTCCTATTGGCCGCAAAATCTCTCAAGTTTCCCGATCATGCTTGCCGAGTAACCTTGGCACAGACACAAGACAAATTTTGCAAACCTTTTACAAAATAGTCCACATCAAACAGAAAATGGATTCACAATTTGTATGAAACTGAGGTAAAAAGAACAAACATCAAAAATACATGAAAAGCGTTAATTTTGAATTAATACTCAAGGATAGATTTACAAACGTAATTTTACTGGAGTTGTTTGTTATTTCATTAAGGAATCTTTCATTAATAAATCTGAAAATGTTCTAAACTATTCATCAAAGAGCCGAACTTTTTACAAACTGAAAAATATATATATTTACTATTTGTGATCCAAACAAATTTGGTACTAATCTTGTGATTTCAGTCAATTTTAATACCACAGAATTGAATATTTTTTTACTGTGGGAGTTTTGAGAATTTTAACATTTCACATCCTTATTGCAAATCCATAATTTTAACCCCACCAATAATAACTAGTATTGATATATTTTGGATTAAAAATATACTCAACATTTGTTAATTATTACTAATTCCAATTTTCATTTATTGAGATCTAAATCTTTTTTTTTTTTGTGCAAGTTGGTCATTTGATTAAAAAAGTTTTATCATTGGTTGTTCTAAAGTGTCAAAGATGATCCTGTAGAGCCCATTTTATTTGAATAGAGTACAAACTGCAGCTGTATCGAACAAACTGAAGCCATTTTGGAACCTGAAGTTCTTATTTTCTAATAATACTTGTTGTATTCTATCAAATTGATACTTTGAATGTTTCACACTCAAATTCTTTCATTATTAGTAATGATTTGAGTTAATTTTTATCACTTTTCTTTTTAAATGCTCTTGAATATTTTACTATTTCCAAAAACAAACCATTTACTGTGTAGCTTGTAAACTGTTGATTTTATGAGATATATGTTTTGTAAAATATAATTGTCAATGTAATGTGTAATCAAGATCTCATAAAGTTAAATTATCTGTGTTTAATTTTAAGCTGTTGTGTTAATTCTTCTGTTATGTTTATTTTTTTTGCAATTGATGTTGTATGCAATTTTCAATTTTGTGCCAAGTATTTTTGTTGTAAAGTTATTTACGTTAGAGACTTTTTTTTATATAACTATCAAGCGCCCACAGTGAAAACTGTCCCTTTCCTTCTGATAGTTTTGCTGACGTGTTACGTTGTCGTGCTGGGGTGGTGTGTATGTTCCTTCTTTACACCGGACTGTAAACCAGAATTTGACGAGTTGATGTACAAAGTGTGTTTTGCAATTGTGTCAGAAGACAATCATTGGTCATGCAATGTCGAGGTTTGAGAACAATTGATGACCAAGTTCATAAAACTGTTTGTATAGAACACTTGTTGAAAGTATAAACAATTGTAATTATATGAACACAAGAAAAGAAAAATTAGTGTCAATTTTATTGAACTACTGATGTTTCATAGCTACAAAAAATAGTGTTTTTCGTATAAAAAAATAAACGTAATATGCATATATATGTAATTATTATTTTATTGTTAAATTACGTTGTTTATTTTTTTTATTGAAAGAATGAAAGTGTTATAATGTTCCTCATGCTTCAACCTTTATTTGTCATATTTGTATTATTTCTATATCATTTTTGTTATATTTAAAAATTATAATTCAAAATACAAATATCACTTATGCTGTCAGTGATTGTCATAAATATATTCTTATATCATGAATCTCACAAACAGAACAAAATATTTGTATGACGAAGTTGTGACGGTTGTCCCAACACAACAACTTTTCAAACAACATTTTTTAGCAACCAAAGCTTCTACTTATGTCATTGTCATCAATAAATGTTTGACTTTTTTTTAATTTTTTTTTGTTCTGATGTGATATGAAAAGTGTATAGTTCATTTTGTTTATTTGTGTTGACTTTTAAAAAAATATTTACGTAATCAGTTGATGGAAAGAATTTATTGCGCTTTGTACTGGATGTTAATTATTTGAAGGTCCTACAATGTTGTTAGTGTGTACTTGACCTGTGTAGTTGTCTCCTCAACATTAATTTTGAACATCACAAAACTTTTCTTAGTGCAATCAATTGTTGGGGAGTTGGCTACACCATTGTGCCCCTTAGCAAAGTGAACTAGTGTGTTGAGTCAACATGACCATTGGCATTGAAAGCAACAGTTTTAAATAAATAATTCCATGATAATGACATTCCTGACTTATTATTTGATGCATGACCACACTTCCCTTTCCTCATTTCAAGGCCAACAAACAAACTTTCCAAATATCAATGTGGTATTAGCTCTATTGAACTCAAAATAATGGTGGGTCTTAAAAAGGCAGGCTTTGCAAGTTATGTTAGAATTAAGTTCCATGGTAATCAACAGTCCACTCCTTCCATCAGGGTTGAGATTATAGTCCACTAGCAATCAACCGTCCACTCCTAATATCAGGGTTGAG
>CABFOW010006734.1:0-29548 GCA_902141385.1 Timema californicum
TCCTCGAGAAGGTGGGAGGCAAACAGTTGCTCTCCTCGAGAAGGTGGGAGGCAAACAGTTGCTGTCCTCGAGAAGGTGGGAGGGCCATTGTGGCTCAAACAAGCTGAATATTGTGATGTATCCACTCTTATACCAGTGACCCTTCTTACAAATCTAGAAACTAACTAGATACTGGTTTTATTGTTTGAGAACATTGTAACGTTGGTAGTATGGATTCTTCAGTTAGCTTAAAATTCAAAGAAAAGGACTTCTGTTGGGTGGGAAGCAGAACTGTCCAGCAACTATTGTTTCTGAAGTAAATGTATTCAAACTGTTTTCAAGGTTTAAAAAATAAACATCTTGTGTCTAATTGTCTATGAAGATGGCCATGAATTATTTAGAATGAGGTCAAAAAATGTATTGAGACAAGATACACCCAGATTCAAATGTCCCAACATTTTAACTATCAAAAATCCAAATGTCTTATCATTTTAACCGCCAAACATCTGGTAGTCCATCGCGATGAACACGTGAAACTTTATCATGCTGACATCCAGAACCTTCTACGCTCACTGAGAGAATAATTTTGGATTCTAGGAGGCAGAAGAGACGTTAAATCTGTGATCTCTAAATGTGTAAGGTGTCCTGGACAAGAAGGAAAGGGTTTGCTGCCCAACCCAACATCTTTACCTAAAAATTGCTTTAAAATGTTGGCGATGTTTGATATTAGTGGGGTGAAACTTGCCGTTCCACTATATCTCTTAGCAGGCTGGGTTTGTCTGTTCACATGTGTTGTATACAGGATAGTTTATTTAGAAATAGTCACATCTCTCTCCACACAAGATATCTGCAAGTTCTATGACAATTTCTAGCTCGATTTGAAATACCTGCTTTCATTTATAGGAATGACGGAACAGACAACATTTTCAAGAATATTTATTGAAGTAACGTGAATCGATACAGCACCGCAAAGAAGATCATCTGAAAATTCAACCCCCTTAGTGCTGTTGTACGAATTATCTGAAAACAAATGTATAACAAACATTTGTGTTTATCATATGATAAATCAAAGCAATTATTTTGTACACTTTAAAGTACTAAAATATTATAAATAGCTAACCCACCTGAAACGAGTAACTGCAGAGTAACTAGCATCTGATCCTCGACGGTAATAGCACTTCTCATCATCGTGTCTTGAATAATATTTATAGGACTACGGTTCTAAATTAACTATTCCGCAGCCATTCTCATGTAGTTACATTACTGTGTAGCATATTCTGTAATAAGTTCTTGGATCAATGTGTTAAATGCATTTTACTGATCTGTTATTGTAATCCTCTCCTTCACCCTACAATATTACCATGCCTTTTATTTCGTTTATGTTTTTATGGTAGTACATGATTTGCAGTGGCTACACTACGCCTCCGAGACATGCCTGGGGCTTTAGCGGTCGTGAGAATAACTGGCGCAACTTTTCGCAAACTCACTTTCCAATACTCTTAGAGAGAGTGCTCTCCACATGACCACGATCCTGGGAGTTACTTGTGCAACATTTATCAACTACTTGCATCGTGGACACAAACCAACAGACTCCCACTCAGTCCACCCACATGACCACGACGATAATAGGAGAGCAAAACATAGGAAAGTCAGTGAACATGTTGTGTTGACATTTTAGAAAACATTCTAAACAAGTGAAAGTAAGGAGTGAATTAGAATTAGAATTTAAGACTTAGAAATATTGCTCAAAAATATATAGAAAGAATTGATTAATAAATTGGTTAAGTTAATTGATGTAATAAATTTAAATGGCGGATCAAAATGTATAATTAGGTTAACTTATGGTAATAACATATTGTCAAATTATGAACATTACACATATAATAAATTAATTCATAATTAATTTAGCAATATATAAGGTGATGATAAACCGAAAACATGTTAAAAAAGTGTTGTAAAACTTACAGATAACAAATAGGTTTGACAAAACAATGTTAAAGTTTAGGTAAGCTAAGAATTCAAATTATAAAATTTGGGTTAAAAGGTTACCATCTGCAAATCGGTTATAATGAAATGAGTTTGAGTATTGATATACGAGTTTAAGATATGCAATATTTAATGAAACAATGTTTAAAGTTTAAATAGGTATTAAAGTTGACAAGTCTACAATTTAATTTATAGGCTAACAAATTTGAGACGGATTTAAATGAAGTAGAGAATTTTGTAATATTCTAAGTCTTATCTGACTATCCTTGTACCATTACTCCTTTTGCATTTCCAGCATTTTTTCAATGCTGGAATAGTTCAATCCAACATGTTTCGACACATATGTGTCATACTCATGGAAACTGAAAAACTAAATTAAAGAAGCATGAAGAGAAAATTATTATTCCCAAAATGATTCCCACCCCTCATAAATTTGCTGCCTTCAATAGCCTGACTCTGTTACTAAATATCCTCTCAGCAAATCTAACTATAAAACTGAACTAAACATAATCAAATTAATAGCCACAAATAATGGTTATTCTCATAAAATTATATACAAAATCTTAAATAAACAATAAAATCAAATCCAATAACTTCTCTACCACCCTCAGTAATGGAAACCCAAATGGTTCTAATAAAAAATAAAAGTTGATAAATTCAACTATACTGGTCCTGAAACTCATCGTATCACCAATATCACCAAATAGTTCAACCCCAACACCACTCTCTCCAACAACACAATCAACAGTAATTTAAATAAAAATGATAAATACAATAAAAGTGGAATTTATAAACTCACTTGTGAATGCAACAGGCTATACATTGAATAGCATCAAGGTTAGTTATAAAGAGCACATTTCTGATTTTAAATACAAAAGAACCAAATCAAAATTTTCGGACCATCTAAAAAACACCAATCATTTAACCCAAACCAATTGACCAGTGTATGAAACCCCTTCACTTATCTTATAAAGGTACAAAATTAAATACAGCTGGAAATATTTTCATTCAAGCAGCTTTATTAAACAATAAATCAATTCTCAACAATCAATTACAATTCTCAAAACAAATTCTCATCAACACATTAAAGCATTTACCTAAACACATAAAAATTCTGTGACCTTATTTAGCCCGCTTTACCTTCCATCATAGAAAATAACCCGTCGGAGTCGAGAAGATTAGTTCCTTTTCATTCCTCTTTTGTTATCCAGTACCATAACGCTATATATTCCTGATTCCATAGATCACTCAACACACCAACTGATTTCAATAGTCTCTTAACCTAACACTATTCTATCATGCTCCTCTAAACTTTACCTTGTATATCATTAGTCTTTTGTTTTTACACACATTTCTTTTCTCGGACCACACCTAAATCAGTTAAGATCTCGCTGTCAGATCAACACATAGTGTCCTTCACAACAATTTTTGTAAGTTTGTTTGTTTAATAATTCTTATTATGAATTCTCTCATTCACTATTAATTCCTTAATATTATTTTCTCTTCATGCTTCTTTAATTTTGTTTTTCAGTTTCCATGATTATGACAAATGTGTGTCGAAACATGTCGGATTGAACTATTCCAACATCCTTTCAATGCAAAAGGAGTAATGGGACAAGGATAATCAGATATGACTTAGAATATTACAAAATTCTCTACTTCATTTAAATCCGTCTCAAATTTGTTAACCTATAAATTAAATTGTATACTTGCCAACTTTAATACCTAATTATACATTTTGATCTGCAATTTCAATTTATCACATTAATTAACTTAACCAACTTATTAATCAATTCTTTCTATATATATTTTTAGCAATATATCCACATCTTAAATTTTAATATTGTGTTGAGTTCAATAATAGACAACATAAAGGAATGTAACTAGTTTGTCATTGTTGGAAACTCCCTAATCCTCGAGATCTACATAAGTTAAATAATAGAAGCAAACTAGGTCGGCCATTACACTTTGTTTCTCCAACCTCCGAGAGGTGTACCTGACTTTGACATGGCGGAGCCAACTGTCTCCAAAGGTTACGAGAAGATCTTCAAGCCCGTTTTTGATAAGAATATTTGGAAACAGGCCAAACCAAAGTTGGAAGACTTGAAGGAAGGGAGGTATTATAACATTGTTGAACAAGAACGGCTCCATCAGAAGAGTTAACCATTCTCGTAGTCCATCTAACACTGCACTCGACTCTCCTGAGCAATCATATCAACTGACTGAAGTTCAGCGTGGCCGGTCAGCGCGTGGTAGCTACGTGCTATTTTCAACGTCAAAGGGTGTCTCCTTCCTTCTTCCTTTCCCATGGTTCATAACGTTCAGCCACTATAAAACTCCATGGTTCATAACGTTCAGCCACTATAAAACTCCATGATTCATAACGTTCAGCCACTATAAAACTCCATGGTTCAGAACGTTCAGCCACTATAAAACTCCATGGTTCAGAACATTCAGCCAATATAAAACTCCATGGTTCACTGGGAACAACACACACTACCAGTCAAATAGTCTCTCTTCTTCCAGTCTAAACTACAACGCTCAGTGGTCACGACGTTGCTGCCGATGGACAGACCAGATAGACGGAAGTAACACGTTGTAATATTTGAACATTCACATTTGTGGAGAGTAGGTGGCACAGTTGGCAGCATGTAGTATTAGGGATAGTTTCCGTGCCTGTCACTTGCGTGGTTATTATATTTGATATTAGGATAGTTTTTATATGACATGGTGTACATGTTTTCTGGTCAGTCATTAAGACCAGCAGTTTATTTAGGGGTGGGTCTCTATACTGTCTCCCTTAATAAGGCACGTTCTCCTCTCTTCTTTAGTGTGTGCTGAAAGGGGAACAAGGAATTAATATCCAGTGAAATATAAAAACTCTAAAAATAAGGATAGCCTTTAATGATTATAATTATTGATCATCACGGATTCAAGATATTATACTCTTAATAGCATAAATGAAAGTTCCCAATAACAACAGTTCACATAAAAATATTAAGATAAAGAAAACACAAACATTAATATCATAAATGAAGATACTCAACAACAATTCATGACAATGATGACTTAACGAACTGCGATAAAACCAACAAATGCAATAATGCTCCTTACCCTTAACATTAAAATAATACACCAATGAAATGTATTGTAAGTAAGACGTTCCCCCTCCCAACCCAGTAGCATTACAGATGCGCTACAAGTAGCTGGTGACCTGGTGGTCTAGGGGTAAGGTGTCAGACTTCTATGCTGGCGGCCGGGGTTCAATCCCAGGTCCCGGCAAAGATTTATCTGATTACCACACCCTTCCTTCACCTCTGACAAGACATCTTGTGAATGTGAGGAATGCCAGGTCTCCACCGTGGTTCGGATTCCACGTTAAACTGTGGGTCCTCCATTTCATCTCACAATCACCCTACCATTACACGTTAGCGTAAGTGCGTATAACCCGAACGGGTAGTAAGACGCGGTGCTAATAATAATAATAATAATAATAATACAAGTAGCTATATTATAATAGGAGAAATACTCAAAACATAAACCTTTCACCACCTTTTTCCCCAAACATTAATTTTCCAAAACACGCAGGCTTAAAGATGAGGTTAAAGAACATAGAACAATTAAACTCACCGAGTTCATTTTATCACCAAATAAAATGATTATATGAAACCCCTACTCTCTGTCACTAGGTTAGTGATCACGCAGAGTACGAAAATCTGCATTGCCTCCACAAAAATGGAAGATTAGAAAAGGAATCCATGACCAACTCACAAACTCCAGTTGTTCACCTGTTTGTGGTGCTCTCCTTGTGGGTTGTTGTGGCGGGGCCCACATCTTATCTATTTTTCATGTCTGATTACCTTTTGGGGCAGTTTTACCCCTCTTCATTTATTGTAAGTCTTGCATTGTCCTGTTTTTCATGATTCCGGCTTAGACCAATTGGTTGTCTGCCAGCCCACGTAAGTCAAGGGAATTTCCCCCCATACATTTGGCTGGTCCATTTATGACCGGAGAAGACATCTTTGTAACGTAACCTCATAGGATCAAACTAGCGTCACTAGCACAAATAGTCCTCATCTCTTCTAATAGGATTGTATTTAGCCTTTTGAGAGGGGAACTAGAGTTAATTGGGTTGGCCAGGGTTGTACCTCTTGCGCTAAACCTTGGCCCTTTATGCTGAATTCATTCATTGAGAGTGTCAACCTTTTAACTTGCGGTTATGTTAATTATCTTGGCTGACACAGTAGGCCATTTTAGGAAATACTGGATTGTGTTCTGATGTTACTCCATATATTGGCTTGGTTACTTGCTACATTTCTAACTTCTACTTTCAAGTGCTCTCCTATTGTATTTAATTAGCTTATTTATGTAATAACATCTAGTGTTAACTAGAGTGCCGGTACAGAGCTTTCGTCATTTAGATTCTAGAGGCATCTTTTGAAGAGCTATAAAACCAGACCGGCTCAGTAGATCTTATGGACAGAGACTTACCAAGCGCAGAGGAATCGTGAACTTACTCATGTTCTATCATTGGAAGCTTAAAGTAACTTATGTTGAGGATTATCATCAAAGTGAAAGGATGTGAAAACTCAGACCAACATTCTCTTTGAATGTTGATTCTCTTAAAGAGATGTTTTTTTTAAAATTTGCTATAAAAAGTTTGCAGGGTTTGTGTAGTATAGTATAGAACTTAATGTCATGGTTTATTTGAATCTAGGTATTGTAATATTATTCTCGTGTCAATAAACCATTCCTGAGTTATACCTACGATACAGGTATTCTATTCTGAAACGTAAAATACGTATTTCTCTATATTTTGTCACGTAAACCTTCTTCAGATTGCATCATTAATAAAGCTCATTGACATAACACTATATTTGTGAGCAATTTAATATTTGAATGTTCAAGTATTAATTCATGTTTCTTTGTCTTCACATATGGAAAATTTACTATAGTATATTACGTTTAGTAAGCATGCTCATGCATTCTATTTAAGTCAATTCAACCTAATGATGACAATTAACATTAATTTCACAAACTTTTTTAAAGCCAATAGTTCAGATTAACTCCTCCATATTTTGGCCATAGAACATACACTGACATAGAACTTCAAACAACAAATAAATAACCCGCTTCATTGACCGAATGATCTAAGGCTTTACTCTTGTGTTAGACTGATCTGCTGATGATGGAGAGATTGGTGCTCAAATCTCGGTCAGGTCTATTGAGGGGTGTTTTTCCTTAATGGTTCCCATCTCTGCTTCCGCACAGATGCGGGCAGATTACTTTTAAAATGTTCCCTCCTCAGCCCTACTCTCTCTATTAGTGTAATTATCATATAATTATTCAACCTGGACAATTAGTAAGACACTGAGATGAAGAAACACATATGTTGACTAAGACCAACAGTGATCCAAATGTTAATTAGTCTTTCTGAAATAATTGTGTTTATTGTTTTGTTGTGACCAGGATGATGAAGATAGCTACGATGTTGTCCCCAACTCTCAGTTTGTGATTTCCCGCACTGCCTTCAAGGACAACAGCTCGTACTACACCATCGACAAGAAGAGGGTCCAATTCAAAGAGGTGGCCAAGCTGTTGAGGTCTCACGGCATTGACTTGGACCACAACCGCTTTCTCATACTACAGGTACAGTGTTACCATCTCACTCGATAACAAACCAATTTGGTTAGGGAATAAATACATTTATTGTGACTAAACTTAGCAATGTTAGTCCTATTAGAAGAAAACATGTTCTCAAATTTAATTTAATTTAATTTAATTTAATTTTATTTTATTTCTAACAGCAAAACAATATTTATCTCAATACATTCAAAATAAAACTTAAAATTAAAGTATTTTTAAGGCTAAAAAATTGTTTATTATATCTTTAATTGATTAGATTTTTTCACCTGGCATCTATTTAACTATTTCTACTGAAAGTGATTTTCTATAAAGATGATAATTCATTGTTATCCCATGGATGATAAAACTGTCGTAATATGACAATTTGGTGAACGCAAATAAATTAACATAAGTAATAAATGTCTGTTTTTGTTAATTGCCTATAAAGTTGTTCTTTAAATAATTCATTGGAATACAAGTACTGTGCACTGGTTCTCTGCTTTTCATAAATACATTCATTATTTACTCTTTCCTGGTCCACAGGGTGAAGTTGGGCAAATACAAATACCTATTTATAGTCAAATTTAAATCAATCAATAAGCTTGAATCTCTTCTATTTGGAATTAATTTGATATTTTTTAAGGTAGTCTATTTTGGGATTCATATCTCTACTAAATTCAGTAATGGAGATATTTAAATTATCTTTGTATCCAAACATGCAATAAATAGCACTCACTGTGCTATAAAAATAGCATTTTCTAGACGGGATAATACCAAAAGTAAAATAATACCCATTCAACTACAAGGTAAAATACAGGCTTGATTTATAGTTTTTTTTAAATAAGCCCACAACCAAAGTTAAGGTGGAAGTTTAAGTAACACGGATTAAGGGCAATATTTTCTGCAGTTTTTATATATTAACTTTTTTGGTAAAAAAAAATCAATTAATTCTCCAGTAGAAAAATATTGTTAAATTTTCTTCATATAGTGATCTCAACAGTTGTTGAATATCTTTTAAGAATTTCCTAGAATTTAATGACAATGTTTATCTTCATTTAAAAGGTTTGTCACCTAATGCCGCTATGCTCATGGCAGATATTCAACAACCGTTGGTTTCACCACGGGACGAAAACCATACTATTATGTTTCTGGTCGAGCAATACATTATTTATTATTGCTATAAAAGCTGCAAACATACTGTTATTATCTCGTATCCCCTACATCCCCACCTTGAGTTATGAAGTGGCCATCTTGCATTAAATTATTACACTTCAAGTTGTAGTTTTATCTAAAGATTTGTTATTTGCAAATTAATAAATAAATACCATTGATTATATCTTTGCATCCTAGATTGTTGAGTTAATTCTGTGCCTAGTGACAGTTTTGATGGTAATTTGTGGACATCTAGTACTGGTAACTTTGGCTGAGATGTACACAAGCCTAGGGGGAACAAAGTGTAACTCAGCTCGGTCTTGCACTAAAAGAAACTGTTTCATTTTTATAATTCCAGTCCCTACTTCAGCTAGAAATCAAACTCTAATCTAGGATCTAATGTAGACCTTAATAAAACTGTGCTACAAATCGCATACAGCATCCACAATAACCATAATCAGGATTCATGCAACCACTGCACTCTGTTACTTAACTTTGCTGTCACGAAATAATGTTTTAATAATTTCATGTTTGGCTTTTGGATTAACTAAGTCTCTAGTGTAGTATCTCGCAGTGGTTAATTGTTTAGCTAAATTGCACTTTTAAAATAACTAGAGTATGTTTTTACACAATATAGAGCTTAGATTGGTCTTTACTGAAGTTCCTGATGAAAGTTCAAACTAAATGTGTAGACGTTAATGTCCTTCAGAAAGTGCTAAGACATTGTGTAAGCTGCTGTTGTTTCTAGGAGTTTCTTCCTCCCGTCTGACACCCTAGCTCAGTTGGTAGTGTGCGTCCACTGGGTTAAGAGTCCCGGGTTTCATTCCCAGAATGGCTAAAAAAAGCTCATTAGGGAAATGCAGGTTTTTCTTTCACATTGATGGTAACGACCGGGGGCTGGATGTTGTGCCTATTCTAGGTTTAAGTTAGCTTGTAAGTTGTTTCCAGATATAATCATTTGATTCAGAAAGCGCACGTTAAATTCCTCAACTATATAACAATGAGATTGGTCCTCCCTGGCTCCGGTCAGCTCCGCAGATCACATGTGCTGACTATCAACAGTTGTGTTTGTGTGTTCTTGTATTAAGGCCTGTAAGTGTTGCAGGGGGAAGTTGAGCAGATTGCCATGATGAAGCCCAAAGGAGCGACTGAACACGAAACTGGGATGTTGGAATTCTTGGAAGATATCATCGGAACATCTCGTTTTAAGGTTGGTACTTTGTTTATTTTTGTTAAGTGCATTTAAAGAGAAATTGCAAGACATATTCTTTTTTTTCCCCCAATAGTCTTTATTAGAAAATCTTTTCATAGATCATATTAATCATTGCTTTTTGTTTCTTCACACTTTCATTTTCTCCACACAGTTACACATGATTTTAAATTTGATCAAATATCCCTTTATTTACTTCTGAAAAATGAAATTATCTGTAACATTATGAGGAAGAATACTGAGAGAAAATGGCTGTATGTATAGATGTTTGTTTCTTTTGATGCCTAAGAGGGCTGTGGAGTCTGAGTCATAAACAATTTTGGGTGGAGTTTGTTTTGGTAAAAATAAAATTTTAATTTTATACTCTTTTATTTTGTAAAACCAATATTTGTAATTTGGATTGACAAATTTATTTAAAATACCTCCATTATATCAAAGAAGCTTCCCCTAAAGTAATCTGTAAGGCATAATAATGAATTAAATTTGTTTTTATTTGCTAATATATTTTATCCATTTATGGATGAGTCAGTCGGAAGTAAACGGTAGATAAAATAAGAGTCTGTGTTGAAGGCTTGGCTTACCGACTCCACATTCCTGATGCCTTACCCAGCTATCCTTTCATGTCGCTTCATTCTCTTTCATTTGTATTACATTATTTTACAATTTTTTAAATTGTTTGTATATATATTTATATTTAGGGCCTATATAGATAATTTTTTGTGTTTTTATTAGGGCTGTCAAACTTGATATCTTCGATTCTTAGGTCTCAATAAAACTGGCAACTAAACAAAATGGATAATAATTGATTATCTCTCATATTAATTTAGTTGCCATTTCACTTAAATGCCGGCATATTTTAAATATACCATAGTGACCCGAATATAATACAACACTAACATTTTAAGGTGCTCTACATGAAAAATAAATCATCTCGAATATAATTCGATCTGACATTATGACAGTATCAAGAGGTAAACAACTTTGACACACTTTTTTTTAAAGTTAAAGTTAAGTAATACTGTTAAAATAAATGAATCGATTCTAAACAAACAATTGATATTAATACATAGAATAGAATGGTAATTTTCTGTAATATATGGATATATTACAACATGTATATTGAAAGCTACAATATATTTTTATCAATTAAAATGGCCGCTATCCTGTAATTATATTCTTTGTCGCTTTTCAATTTTTAATATTTCATTTAGCTCTTTGAATAAGACAAGTGTAATAAAAATAGAACAAAAATCGATATAGTTAATAAAAATGAAACAAAATGTTGTATTTATTTTAATTCAATAAATTATCAATATATTGTTGCCAAAACTTCATCACTAATTTTTAACGAGTTAACGTGATCAGTTATGATGGACAACTTGTAATTTTTGTAACATGTGAAATGTGTTCTTCTTTCCATTAAAAGTCCACAATTTATTGGAATTAATTTTGAGTTTATTTGAATATTTGGTTTTGAAGACTTTTAGTTTGTCTCTAAGATTGTGAGGTTAAAGTTTCAAGCTATCATGTGTTGTAATGGTCGAGTCTATGTTTCATATTGAGGGGGGCGTAGGGTATCAAGCACGTCAGCTTTTCTGTACAATAATGCTTGGAGAAATAATAAAAAGGAAATTTTTAAGAATCAGAATCAAGAATCGTGGTTGAACTTAAGAATTGGGATCAAGAAAAACAGGTACCTATCTCTCGTTTTTATATATATATATATATAAATCAAAATGCGTCAAACGTTTAACTGGTCTGTTTTATTAAAAAAATTATTTTGTTAAAATCTTACTAAAATAAAATACATTTAAGGGTTATAATAATAATAATAATAATAATAATAATAATAATAATAATAATAATAATAATAGTAATAATAATAATAATATTTTTAGCACCGCGTCTTACTACCCGTTCGGGTTATACGAACTTACGCTAATGTGTAATGGTAGGGTGATTGTGAGATGGAATGGAGGACCTACAGTTTAACATGGGATCCGAACCACGGTGAGAGGCCTGGTATTCCCCACATTCACAAGTTGCGATTAATATACATCTTGTTAGAGGTGAAGGAAGGGTCTGGCAATCAGATATATTTGTGCCGAGACCGAGGATTGACCCCTGGACCTCCAGCACAGAAGTCTGACACCTTACTTCTAGACCACCAGGTCACCTACTATTAATAATAATAATGATAATAATAATAAACTTCAACCATATGATAAGGAGAATACCATCCTCGGTGGCGTAGTTAGCTAACACGCTAGTCTTATGTTGAGCTAGACAGGCGAGGACGGGGAGATCAAGGTTTGAATCTCGGTCGGGGGAACCTTGGGTGGTATTTCCACTCTCTCTCGCTCTCTCTCCATGCGAAAGTGTGTTCATTTCCTCTAAATTCAACCTTCCCCATTCCTAACCCACTAGCCTAATAGGTACTAAAGCATATAACCCAAATGGGTAGTAATTAAGGAGAATATGTCAAGTTACATTTGATCATTTTTTCAAAGCGAGAACTCTTAACTAATGTGTAACCTTTACTTGAAACTGATATTATTATGTAATATATCTTCATTCTACATAATATTTACTCTTTAATGTAGCAAACTTACCTATCATTATAACTTCTGAGATAGAATCATAATGTAATTCGTCAAGGTAGACTGATATTTCCAGGTTAGATGGAGTGTACATACTTATATTTGGTTTGCTTCTATCTTTAGTTAATGCTGATGAGGCTGGACACGGAACTGTCATGGTTGCGCAGTGGCAAACAGCATGGACGCATGTAGGGAGTATTGTGCGGTGCCTACTCTTTTTAAAAAACATCATTGTATGAAAAATGGATGGAAAACAAATTGATCCCCAACTTGCCCCTGAAGGTGTACTGGTTATTGACAACACATCATTTAGACCCACCACTGACATCTTTGTATAAATTAGTAACTATGATTTGGTTGAAACAACGCAATGTTTCCTCCAGTAATACTGGTCAAACCTGAATTACCTGAATTATATTCACTTATTTGACTGCACAAATCATGATTCAAGACATACAGGATGAATACATTGCTAGCATAGTATGGACATTCTGTTCTGTGTCCACCCTCATTCAATCCAGCTCTCATGCCCGTAGAATTAATATGGGCACTGGTAAAGGACTACATTTATAATAAGAACGTTACATTCAATGTAAACACAGTTACGAGCCTACTGGAGGAAAAACTTAGTTCTAAAGTGAAAGGGAAATGCTAAGTGCGATACATTGCACACACACCAAGGAAATATAAGAAGAATACTTGAAATCAGAGCAAAGGATTGATAAGGTATCAGATTAGTATTATCATCCATTTGTAGGAAGATTCGTCAGACAACAGCTCCAACAAAAACATTTTGGGTGAATATTGTGATAAAATGAGTTGTGTGGAAGCTTTTCAAGATATGTAGGGTAATCAGATTATGTTCGTGTCTAGGATCGTAGCAGAAAAAACATTCTTATCTACCCCCACCATTTCTCTCTCTTTCGTAGCTTCCATCCCAACTTGAGCGGTCTAGTTATTGTAAAACCTCACCAGTATTACTTTTAAATACATTTCTATACCAATCAATCTTAATCACACTGTGCTTTCTTCAAATAACACATTCTATTTATTTTATTTATAACTTCTTCCTCCATTAGAATATGTTTTCAGTTGGTCAAAAGAAATCAATAATAGCTTCAGCACAAACATAGATTTTATTTTGCTAGCACCTACTTACTACCCACCCGTTTGGATTATACACTAACACAGAGTTTTATATTCTTCATATGAAGAGCTAATCTGACACTTAGAACAGTGGGTAGCATATCTCTCTCCTGACTTCTGACTTAAGGGTCCCAGGTTTGGTTCTTGGCATGGCTGAAGAATTTATCATTTGTGAAATGTGGGTTTACCCTTTCACAGTGATGAACTAAAAGACGGGGACTGGATGTTGTGTCTGTTTTAGATTCAAGTTAGATTTTAGGGCATATGAAGCTACGACAGGTCTAGCAAGACGATAGTGGAAAATATACGGCTTGGATAAAAAACTGACCCAGACAACAGAATATCTGTCAAGAGTGTTCTGGAATTTAATGATGATATATTCTCTTTATTTAAAATATGTTATCATTTTATGCTATCATTCTCTTGACGGATATTCAACAATTGTTGATATCATCATGTGAAGAAAGTTAAACTTTTATGTTTGTACTGAAGTAATATTTTATTTATCTTGCCCAAAAATATATTTTGTTATCAAAACTACAAAAACTTAGATATATTCTTGTGTTGTCTACATCCTTGCCATAACCTATCAGTATAGCTTGCTTGTAGGTCGACTCCATGAAGATATTTTTATATTCTAGTTCTAATGTGTCCTAATTAGCCTGAATATACTGTATTTGTTTGGTTTGTCATACTTGCAGGAACCATTGCAGAAAATCATCCAGCTAGGAAATGACCTGAACCAGGAGCGCTCTGAGAAACTGAACCGTGTCAAGATGGTCGAGAAGGAGAAGGACGCTCTGGAGGAGCCCAAGAACGAGGCCTTGAAATATCTCAAGCTTAAGAACGAATACACACAGATGCTGAATATCGACTACCAGCTGGGCATGTCAGTCAAACTGCTATATTTCATAACATTCACTGAAACGTATTGTTAAGGCACTATAAACTACCAGCAATTTAATTCAAACCACTATTTTTTTTCAAAATATGAAAATTAACTTTGTGTATCAGTTTGATGAGTTTACAAATACATACTGTCATCACTATCATTACAGTTGTGTGGGAAAGCCAATAGACATCAACATTGCCTGGAAAGAACAAAGCACCTGGTTATTTTTAGAAAGCCATTGATGTCGAGTTCATTAGTAGTGATTAATGTAGGCTTGAGATTCTAGAGCTGTAGGGGGTGAGGGGTGGTGACCTACCCATGTCCGCTTAGCTGCGGGCTAATGGATTCGTGATAATGGCGAATTATTTCAAAGCTAAACAAATAAAATATAATATTTAGAAAAGTTATTTTTGGGTTCATATCAATAAATCACGGAACACATTATTATTATTAAAGATGTACATTTATGTATATAAAAATGTAATTTTAATTTTGCCACAGATATACTTTAATCAAGTTCTAAAAAACTTATTTTTCATTATTTTTAAATAAACTGCTTTATTAGACTCGGGTAATAATATCAATACCTCTAAAATAATACTTATAATATAGTAAAATATTTTCATTAGTGATCACAGAAAACTATGTTTGTATTTTCTAAAAATGGTTGCTTTTAGTTGGATTCATACTATATGTATTGTCTGTAAGGAAAACCTCTTCTCGCTTTGTGAGGTAATTGTATTATATTTGGAAGAAGGTACAGGAAAGGTGGATAGAACCATATAAAAGGGGGACGAACACAATATGGCCTTTACAATGTAAAGTGTGGACTGTGTTCTTCTTTTCATTGTAAAATCAATATTGTGTTTGTCCCCCTTTTATATGTTTCTATCCACCTTTCTTATACCTTCTTCCAAATATAATACTATATGTATTGTGCTATTAATCTTAGAAGCTGCTAAAGAAACAAAACAGGCTTCTTCAAGCCAACAAAGCTGGGAGCAATGTTAATACCCACACAATGTCGATAGCTGTCATTTAAACTAGACAAAACAAGATAACCTTGACTGGATGATCGGTAGGCATCTGGTTTCAATAGCATCGATCAAGGGAGTCAAACCTTTGAAATAATTAGTGGGGGGAGGTCAGTAAACATCAAGCTATTGTAATTTATCAACGTAAAGAAGGTTATTTCAGGGGTATCAACACCTTTAAGCCTGAGTGTATGATAGACATGTGGAATTGTCAGCTACACTTGAGCAAATGTTTCTCAAGCTTTCAGACACCACAGTCAGCTGCGACTCGGTAGGGCTGATATGCTGCCAAGTATACAGTTAATTACAATAATTTTAAAATTGTTTAGAAGTGTTTAACTAATAAGGATTCTGAACTTAAAATCAATTGTCTTGAAATTTAAAAAAACTCTTTTCACTGATCCCAATTTTACCATTGTCAAATAAAGAATACAGAAAATTATACTTTGATACTATTTTTATTTCAAGTATAATTGTGTATCTATTATTCCTTTTAGCTATTAAGTCATCTTGACCTTTTTATGTTATTCCCACCGATACTTTTTAACGTGACTTTGAGATATTTGATGCCGATTTCCATTTCTGACACCCAAGTGCACAAAAAAATATATCAATAAAATAAATGAATGATGCAATTTAAATCTAAACTTATCTTGTGACTATCTGTTGCTTTTTTTGATCCTTCTTTCTTGTGTCCCTAGCCACGAGACTGAGCAGAAGATTTTAGAGAAAGAGACGAGCAGAAAATCTTTGGATGATTCAATGGCCGAAATGAAGGCAGACTTGAGAAGAATCGCTCAAGAGAAAAATGAGATCCAGAAGGCTGATAATGAATTGAAAAAGTATGTATTCTCTGTCTGTTTTTATTACAAATTTGAAAATAACAAGGTTACACTATATTCTTATAGTGTTAAATTATTGAAACTAAAATAGAAACCAAAACTAAAAAATATGCCAGTTTTGGATGTCCAAACTGAGATAAGACTGACAAACAGTTCAGTTTGATTCAAATTTAAGTTCTTAATTTTCAAAATTTTTGTTTTTGAGAATATTTCATTCTAGCCTCAAACTTGTTTGTATTAAATGAAATTTATCTCACAGGAAGTAATAATAAGATAGATTTTCAAACTATCTTTTTAAATTATCTTAAATAAATTCCAAAATATATGATTAATTTTTCTTTGTGCGAACATAAATGCTCCTAAAAACTATTGAGTCAAATATTTTCCATAATATCACACTCCAGTTTTCGTTTGTTGGTTCCCTCTGTTAGGAAGTTACGTCCCACATTTCACAGTCTTTCCCGAGTTCTGGTAAAATGAAACCTAGGTCTTCGGATCGGGCTTTAACGATCAATTTTCTTCAAGAAGCAGCCAATACCTTTTTGTTTCCTTTTTGACACACTGATTCTTAGAGTTGAGACACCTAAATGGACTATGTTAATTTTGATTTCAAATCTAATCCCTATTTACTCAAATAATGGATTTATTTGGGTAATTTTAAACTATTATAACTCAAAATATTTTTTTAAATAAAAACTTTAAAAAGGTGTGGTTTATATTATATCAAAATCCACCAAAACTAGTTTAAATGAATATTTGGGGTGGTTGACTTAGGGCCACTGTTTCAATGTCAGGTTTTGTCGAAGTTCAATTATAATCTGAGCTTAAGATGTTTATTATCTGTTTCAATGTTAAGTTTTCACATAACCCGAGCTCAAACTTCAGGTCTCACCAAGTCGAAGAAGGTATAGAGGTTAGTGAGTCAACCTCAAGTTAACTACCGTAGAGAACAACATGGCCACCACTCTGTCAGCCGACCATTAAAACATTCCAATGTGTGTTGGATTTAGTTAAGATAAAGTTTAATGATGCTATTGGATTCATATTCAGATATTTATGATATGCTGGAATGTTTTAACAAGCGTAAAAATACTACATTTTGAACAAGAACTAATTGTGTTGAAGAATTTCTTGAGCTAGATTTAAAAACAGTTTTAGACTTATGAAAACTATTGGAGATAGTTTTGAAAGATAACAATTGAGAGCCTAGCTATTGGAGTTATAAAACGAATAAATGAAAAGTATATAGACTTATGGTGATGGTCAGTATTAAACCAAATATTAATACAATATTATTTGATGATTGAATAGTTTGGCCAATGGAATATAATAAGGCCTAGCCTATATTTTGGCAGCCAGTCAGATCAATTGAAAAGTGGGCCCTTACAATGCTTTATTTATTTTAACATTCCATAGTTAGCTGGAAAAACAACTTTTACTTGCAATTTTAATTCCTTTTTTGAGCACTTCATAAAGGTCTAGGCATATTTGTATCAATTCCCTTACCCTACAGTTTTTAAAGTTTCATTTGAAACCTGAACCTATTCTCTGAGAAAACATTATTCGCGCACAGCTGTGGTAACCTGTTGTTTAAAAACTAGAATCTTAGTGGCTATTTAGGACCTTCTTGCAACTAATTGTCACACCTATGCTCGGTAGTGTAAAATATTTTCCCTTTTTTTGTACTAGTTTTACTCTAGAGGGCCTACTTATTAGTGTACTAGTTTTGGGAGAGAATTGACTGTTTTCCATGAAAGCCTAGACCTAGTTGTATTAAATAGCTATACTGTGGTATCATGATTAAAGTTTCATTTGAAACCTGAATCCATTTATTGAGGAAAAAATGTTAACCCCAGCTGGTGCTTATTTAAAAATAAATTAAGTAGGCCTAGTGGTTTAAACAAATCAACACTAACACATAAAATAAGGATTCAGTAGAAAAACATATTTTACTTGAATTTCTTATTCCTTTTTCTAACACTTCATAAGGCCAAGGTCCAGTTGTATTACATAGCCTACACTTGTTAAAGTTTCACTTAAAACCTGAACCCAGTCGTTGAAAAAACATATTCACAAACTGCTGTGGTAACTTATAAGGTGATGGTGCATAAAATCCGGTATATATAAGACACTTTTATTTATACAAAATAGCAAGTAATTAATTATTGTATACAATAATTTCCCTCATAAGAATACGGAGAATCAAATGATACCTTACTCATATTATAATTATTCAAAACCTTTTAGTGTTTGGAACATTTAAACAACCCACCAAAACCATAGAGAAACGTAGATATTAAACTGATGTTTGAAATGTTAATTTGAGTTATCTAGGTTTAAGTTAATGGTAATTACCGGCTTATTAAAGTATTATAATATGCAATTAGTAATCCTTTTTATTATCATAAACTATTCCAAACTGACAAAACCTAATATTTCAAGCATTATTAACACGTTTTTCTTGGAATATTAAGATCCCGCTTAGCGATAGGGCCATATCCCATGACTTAGGTGAGTTTTGATTAAATTATTCATCATAACAAATAATTATATTAATTTTGGCTTTAGCTTAATTTAACTTCTCCATATCCTTTTGAGTAGAAGGATGACGTTAAATTATTATTTATTTACTAGTTCATATAAAAAAGTGCCTTATATATTTGTACTGGTTTTTGCGCACCCTCCACCCCCTTTTTTAAACACTCTAGTTTATTCTTAAGCAGGATAAAATAAATAATTAAACTTATTAAGTAGATTTAAAAATGTAATAGTTTTTGGAGGGAATAGTATAAAACATATTAGTAAATGTGTCTGAAGCATGCAAAATACTTGCAAATTCATTTAAAGTTAAATAAGATGATTATTAACGCATTTCAGCATTCCTTTATTCCTATTTCCACTAACAAATATTTTTGTTCAAGTGACATTTGAGTAAAAATATACTACCAACCTCTGCAGCCAACAAATTAACTCCAAGTCAGCGAACCTCCACAAAGAAAGCCATTCAAACAGTAAACTATGTTAGCCTGAAGTTTTAACTCAGGGTTATATTAAACCTCAGCTTAGTTAACCAGTGGTTTAATTCGATATTTTTATTCCTGATCTATAAAGTCAATGTTTATTCCTAAAAGAATGCAGAAGGGATGTTATTTCCATTTCATTATTTTCTTAAACTTCAATCTTATCATTCTGGGTCTTCCAGTTTGTGATTGTATGTTTCGAGTAGTTTAAACTATTATTAGACGTTCTGTCTTACAAGTTATGAAACATCCATTTCTTTTAAAAGTGACTAGACTGCCAATGCACATGTCCTTTGCCTTCAAATAAACATTTATATATGCAAACTAGCAACAACAGAAAATCAAATTTATGTTTCTCTTTAAGTTTTGCAAAAAGTAATTTAGATTGTGTTTGTGAAAATAGGAATGTTTTGTTTGAATTAGAACTGTTTGGCAAGACTTGTTTGTTTGTCCAGAATAATTGCAGCAGAATCTCTACAAAAGGAAGAAATGAATGCCAAGTTTGATGAAAAGACCAGTCTCGATACAAATCTGCAGGAAGAGACCCAGATGATAGCCCGCAAGAGGAAAAAAACTAAAGAAATGTTGGCTGAGGAAAAAAAAAAGGTTAGCATAGTCAGTCCCTAGCGCTCTGGGAGCTTGGGTTTTTTCATTCGAGTCGAACTTGAGTTGAGTATTTATAAAAGCTCCCGAGCTCGAATCTAGTTCGAGTATAGACCTATTTATAATTTTAAAATGTTAAAAAGTATATTAAAACACATGTTCTTAAAATATGAATGACACACATTTTTATAAATAGTTAATAATTTTGAAAAAAAAAGTTAAACAATGGAAATATCGGTTTATAAATTATAAATAACACTTATAAAACACAATTTAAAAATAAGGACAACACTCAAATAAAAATCTACTAAAAACATAATAATAAAATGGTTTCAACACTCATGTCTCTAAGGACATTAAATTACACTAACAATTATATAATAAGTTAATAAAATGAATAATTGCATGATGGCTTGGAAATGTATAGTAAGACAGTGTAGAAACACTGTACAGTGATGTAAAGTAAGTGATAGTGAAGGAAACCAACTGAAAGGATAGTTAGGTTAGGTCAGGTCTAGATAGGAACAAACACTTCTCTCTTCATGTCTTCTTAAACTCTTACACTTTTATACTTCTTCAAAACTTACACAGTTGCACATTAGTTTGAATTTTCGGGAATATTTCATAAAACTCAAAACAATGTGCAACTGTGGAAGTTTGAAGAAGTGTAAAAGGAAATAGAGAATTGGTTTGTTTATATCTAAACCTAACCTAACTATCCTTTCAGGTTGGCCTCTTTAACTATCACTTTACATTATTATAGAGTGTTTCTACACTGTCTTGATAACAAGTTAATACATTTGACGTTTTAATAAGCTAATATTTCCCCAAAATATGCTTCAGTAGCTTAATTTACCCTATAAGAAGATGTAAGAATCATAAACAATTAGAAATGTTTTGTATTTCGTTTATTATTCCCTTAGTGTAATCGAGTATGATCACATTTTCTGTTCCATTTCTATTCCTCTATGTGCTTTGTACGGGCTCTCGTTAGACTTTATTTTATCGAGAAATTTACTTCAATTTAATTTTGAATGCTTATAAAAGTTGATGCTTTAAAATAAAAAATAATATTTATAGCAAACAATATAAAATAGTAAGTGCTTTTTTAACATAAATGTGTTGTGTTAGATAAAATATTTATTGCAATAAATATTAGTAACATTTATTTTAAACAGGTTAACCAACATAATTCTATAACTAAATAGTAACTAAACTAGAGATAGTTTTGTAACTAAACATATTAATTAATACGAGTGTTAAATATATTAAGTTTGAAAACATTTAACATAATATATTTTTGATACCAGATTTTTAATCTAACATAAATTATTATTTTAGAAAGTTGACCAGGTAAAACTAGTAAATAGAATCATTCAATTATTTGTTAATCTTCTTAGCTATTTTTATTTCACAAGTAAACAACTTCAATCAAGTATAACTCAAATTATACGACTATATTGAATAAACTTACCGGTCAAAAATGGTTCTAAACCTTTATTACAATATTAATGTGAAAATTGAGATTAATTTTTAACAATTTGTTAAGTAACTGAATGATTTATAAGTGAAAATGCTTATATTATCTCAATTAAATAGACTATGCTTACTATTGCATTTTAAAAACTGATAATTAAGTACATCAAGTGGAAGCTCGAAAATGACGAGTCTACAAAACTCTTGATCTCGAGCTGAAGCTAAGAGATTGGTATTGAAATACGAGTACTCGCAAGCCCTATCAGTCACATAACATATCTGCTATTTACTACTTATCTTTCTAAAGTCATTGTACTACTGATGGTTACAATTTATAAACACTCATACAGTCCACATTTCATGTTAATAACTTTAAAAAAATGATTTTGTTGGTTTTTTTATTGGTAATAACTAATAATTTATGCTATAGTTGTAGAAACACTAAATATAAATGTAAAGTAAGTAATAATGAAGGAAGCCTACCTGAAGGATAGTGAGGTTAGTCCTGGCTATAGACAAACACACCTTTCTCTTCCTTTCTTCTTACACTTTCACATTTTCAACTTCTTCACACCTACACATTTCCTTTTCATGATGATGATGATGATGATGATAAGAAGGTAACAAAGTGTGCAAGTGAGAGGAGGAAGAATGGTGACAGGATAGAGAAAGATGGAGGCATATATTAAAGTGGCCCAGCCATAGGCTGGAAACAAACACGCTTGACATCACTGTCAGCACACAATAGTCCTTGGCAGTCATTAAGAAATAGTCATTGATTGCACATTACAACAAGATACTCATTCAAATTTCTGACTTAAGTTTTGTCTTCTTTCAAACTACACATTTTTCAGTACGAAAAATGATCTCTCCGCTTGTACTGACGCTATTGGAGCATATTTAAACAAGGTTGCAGTGTTTGGCTCAATATCAGGTGAAACCTCTAAGAATCATCCACATGTCTTTTAACTGCTGATCTCGATTATTAGCAAGAACCTGCTCACATTTTTCCTGTACAGCTCTGCCTGCAACAACTGCAACATCTTGAATCTTCTGCACAACATCGTCTACGACATCCATTCAATTTACCAGGGTTTTAGTTTTCTCTTCAAGACACTTAATCACATCTGGTAATGCGGAATAGTTGGCAGCAATGGAAACCAAGCTAGTTTGTACAGTGTCCATTAACAATTGTTTCACAATATGTATCGACAGTTCATCATCTTCACACAGATTGTTAGCAATAGTCAGTATCTTGTTAAAGTTGCAAAGCTGCAGATACATCTAGTTTATACTGTTTGTGGAGGTAAGATTATTTCAGGGACAAATTCTTTGAACAACTGAAATATCTTATTTGTGTTGGAAATAAGAGCATCTACTACTGTACATTCCAACTGTTTTAACGCAATGCAAAGTTAATTTTAAAAATTTAGTAAATAGACATTATACATGAAAAAAGGCAAAAATCAGCTCTACACAACCCTAATGCCCCGAAATGATGATATCTGTAACAATAAATTATAGGCATTTTGTCTAACATCTGGTCTGTACCCATTACTTGCCAATACCAACTCAGTCTTGCTTTCTCTGCTATCTTATGTATCTTAACATCCTCATTACACATTACATTACCATTGACATTGAAACATAAATAACACTAATTGACTTTCTACCACTGAGCAATTAATAAACAATCCCCGAATAGCACTAAATGACTTTACCTTCAACTTTGTGAATTAAATATCTGCTCCTCATCTCATATTATTTATTTGACCATTTATCTTTAAGTATTATCAATATTTTTTCATGGTCATTAGAATTGTAACTGGCTAAACCAGTTCAGCCCTTTTTCGGCCCTAAAATTTGAAGCAACTAATCATGGGTAAAATACACACACATATTATTCTTACCTGATCTACATACAAGTTTTGTAATACATAGATGTCTGTTTTACGTACCAATGTCGTGGATACTGCATGAAACAACTCCAGCCCCATCAGAAGCGATGCCGTCGGAATGGAGTAGGGACCGTGCCATTCAAATATATCACACTTGACCGGTCCGAGTTTCTTGATCAACCGAAGGCGGCACTCAACCAGCTCTCTAGGCGGAGTCAACCTTCCAGAACCCTGTAAATGGTCAATCCCCCCCTTTTTCTCATCCGTCCCAGCATGCACTGCGTTTCGACCACTATAAAGCCCCATGCTTCTCTTGGCAACTATATGATTGAAAGCATGGTCCCTACACCATTCCGACAGTGTTGGTGTGTAACACAGACATCTATGTATTGCCAAACTTGTATGTAGATCAGTGTGTGTGTGTATTGTACCCATGATTAGTTGCTTCAAATTTTAGGGCTGAACTGGTTTAGCCCATTACAGAATATCTACCCATATTTCTCATCTATGTAGGTATGCTCATCTTGCTGTATTCCTCACATAATGTTTCCATTTAGGATAGTTTTGTATCAACAGATATACCCCAAAAAAATTAGGTTTTTGAGAAATGGATTTCAACAGTATTAAACAATATTAATAGTGTTTTTGACATATTTCTTATAATATCAAATAAAATGCAATAAAATGGGTATGGCCTTTGGATTTCCTTAGTATTCTTAGATATTTATTTTTCAGTTAAAAAAATAGAGCTGAATAATTCTTCAAAATAAAGGATTCACATTTATTATTAGTTCTATATTTTTTATATTAACCTAACTTTTATGGCAATATTATTTATGATATTTGGTCTTGCTATTAACATAAAATGTATCTTATTTGAACATTTTTTAAATATTCTTACATGCTAAGTTGTCATTGTCTGCAATTTTGAATTGCATTTTTTTAACACGAATAACCACTATAGCATGGAAGAACAAATCTTTGTGTTGGTAGTGTAAAATACTGATGACTTACATCTTATATCTCTATTAAGTTGCTGGAACTGGAGAAGGTCCCAGAGAAGAATGAGTCTGAGATCCGAGAGTTATCTAGGAATGAAGAAAAGTTGTCTAATCAGCGAGAAGTAGAGGAGGCAGCACTGAAACAGACAATGGATGGACTGAAAGCCGAGACCCAAGAGCTGCAAGACCAGAAGACCGGTCTACAAACAAGACTCATAGAGCTCAATGTAACCAAGAATGCTACAAAGTCACAGGTAGATAACAGATGCTTTCTCATGACATTAATCTCAAGTCTCAAATAATAGCTAGTATTAGTAACTAACCATTGATTGACAGCTTGCCTGCATACTTACTAGAAAACTCTAGGTTACAAAGTTCACAACTATAAAACAACAAAACACATAATTATGTAATTTTCTGGTAAACCAGTCAGTCCCCTTCTTTAGCAGAAGAGATTAAACCCCCTATTTCAAAAGAGTCTTCCCCCAGTAATTTGAGCTAATGCCGTATTTACATGAATCTAAGACGACCATGAATCTAAGAAAGCGACCCTCAGTTTTTCATTGGTTCTGTATATAGTTTTTAAAAGTGGTATTTACCGTATTGGCCCGAGTATAAGACAACCCTCCCTATTTTTCTCTTGGCCGAGTAAAAAAAATATGGCCTCAAATGTAAGACGACCCTTACCCTATTTTCTCTATTTTCATCTTTGTGTATCTGTTTTGACAATGTGCCGTGTTTTTCTACACTATCAGGCGTCCTTGGAAAAGATAAAACTATACTCTAACTAAAACAGCACTAAAATAAAATATATTTATGTTGCTGTGACTAATTCACACAAAAAACCTGAATACAGCAAGATAATCAGCAGGCAGCTGACATTACGCACCGTGGAGAAAAGAAACATTATTACTAAACACTGATTCGTGCAGCATGCTACTGAGCGCTCCAAGATCCACTTGTTTGATTGTACGCTGAGCGCTTACTAAGCACTCCCCAAGATTAGTTCTTAGAGCGCGTTCAAGCGTAATGTCAGAATACCACATCGCTGCTGTACTTTTATGACCAAAATGAAAAATAACTTTGATGTAATGTTTATGTTTACATTTTTATGCGTGAAATACTACACTAAAATAATGTTTTTGAGTTAGTCTTTGTGTGAAAACATATTGTCATGCATGATACACCAGGGTGTCTACTGGGTCACGAGTCACAAAAAAGTCATGAATTTTTAATATTTTGGTCATAAAGTCACGAAAATACTATTAGTTTGAATTTCCCGCACATCGTAACAACACGAATGCTTCAATGATAGCGCTATCCACTACACGTAATGGCACGCGCCAGTCGGAAGTTGCCTGATTGTTTTGTCTGTGATTCCAACAACAAGGTTAATGTTCGCCATCTTGTATTAAATATTAATTTGGCGTGCTACTTGTCTCAGGGGGTGTGTGAGTGCATTATGCTGTGTGTGTGTCTACAAATAATGGTTTTCGAGTGAATTCATTGAAATTCAGTTTTTGTAAATGATACGGGAAAATACCAGGACATTTTATATACAAATGTCATCTGTGTTGTGGATCTGGATCAAGATGTTGGCGGCAATTATCAATTTTTTACGCTTTCAGTGATCCGACTGCAATTTGAAGGCGGTGTAAAATGTATATTATAATTTCAAATTAACGTTGGCAGCAAATAGCAATCATTTTCGCAGTGAAATATGAAGTATTTTTTTATAAAATATAAAATAATATTATTAGTGTTAATATTTAATCCTTGACTTGATTCATTTAATTTTAACGACCATTCATTCAAAACAGTTGAAATTTACCAATTTTTAAAATGATTTTTGTTGTCTAATGGGCACATAAAATATTAGGCCTAAGTTATTTTTTAATTGTGTGTTGCGAAAAAAATCCATAATTTTTGGANCCATTCATTCAAAACAGTTGAAATTTACCAATTTTTAAAATGATTTTTGTTGTCTAATGGGCACATAAAATATTAGGCCTAAGTTATTTTTTAATTGTGTGTTGCGAAAAAAATCCATAATTTTTGGAGGGGGCACTTAAAGATTTTATGTGTGTAGTTCAGGCTAATGTGTTAAGATGCCCGGTAAATGTTCGTTCAAAGAGTTTTGGCTGACTGTTGAAGAAAATAAATACTCAAAGTGGTTGCGCCCTGTTGAAGATGACCAGAACTAGCCTCTGCCCTACTCCAAGGTGTTTTTTATTATAATATCTAGGCCCGATGTACAATATAATGTTCGACCGTTTACCAAAGGAATTTTTTTTGCACCGCATCTTACTGACTGTTTGGGCTATATGCCCCCGAAGGTATTTTGTGGTCAAAAAAGCTCACCAAAAAGTCACAAACTTTTGTTCCTCTAACTTTAATAAATAATATGTAATAGATGCAGCTTTTCACAAAAATTAAGTTTGAAATTAATCACAAGAAGCTATGCCATGACGATAATTTACATGTGAAACACCGCAGTAAAATACATTTTTATAGTTTCTTATGTGTTTTGTGCTAGATTTATTAGCTTTAGTTTGAAATATGCAATACAAACTGCTTTACACAAAAAGTAAGTTTAAATTAATACCATGAGCTGCTAGACTGCAAATATAAGACAACCCCCTATTTTTCACTTTCAATTTTTAATGAAAACTATTGTCTTATATTCAGGCCAATATGGTATTTTATCATAAATCAAGAAAATAATAACTATGGTAGACTTATTTTATCTCTATAAGGAAAACCTCTTTTCGCTTTTTGAGACTTATTTTGTAATGATACCAAATTGTTTTTTATTTAGAAAACAAAACACTTATGTTGACTTAAAATCCATTAAGGGTTACAGAATTGCTAAGGAATTTAAACTTTTGTTGCAAATATTGCTTTTGAATAAGAAGGTTAACTTTGAAAAAGTTTCATAAGAACAATGAGAACTTAATATTTATCATGACAAATGATAATCGTTAGTAAAAATCTGAGTCTCATACATACCCTACTCCCCCTAAATATGGACATTGGACTCGACCATAAACACGACAGCTTCTAAAATGTGACACTTTCACTTTTCCAATGATATATAGAAAATAAAAATAATATGTTGTAAAGAAATATAGGAAGAAATCAAAGGCTAAATATATAACAAACTGTTGCTTTAGTAAGGAAAATATATAACAAACTGTTGCTTTAGTAAGGAAAATATAAAACAAACTGTTGCTTTAGATAAGGAAAATATAAAACAAACTGTTGCTTTAGTAAGGAAAATATAAAACACAGTCACATGTTACAAAAAATCTAACCGACCAACACGCCTGCTGAGGACTAGCGTAAATGTCAGCCACCATGACAGCCAAGCATAAAAAATTAGTGCATCTTTATTCTTATTTCAAAATCAATGATTTAGGAGCATCTTATCAATAATAATAATAATTTACTTAATATTATTCAAAAGTTAGATATTTTGTGGAGTTTTACGAATTAAAACTATAGCTTGGCATTGCTAAAATTGTCTAGTAAACTTTATGTTTAAAATTTATTAGAGTTTTCTCATCACATCTTACTTGGCAAGCACTAGCTATGTAGGCAAAGTTAAAATATGAACACTCTGTCAAATAAACCACGCCACTGTTGTTGTTTTTTTGGACCCTTTTGGGAAAACTAGAAAGAAGACTTAGAATACCAAGTGACCCTGTTTGCTTATTCCTGAGTTGAGGATGCTGCCCAGGCGCTGAAACTTGGGGAAACAAGCGCTCAATGCTATCACGTTTGTTTCCCTAACCCGTCAATGCTATGCGCAGGTGTCTATGCGAGTGCCGTTTCTGATTAGCTAATGATGACTCCATTTGTCATGTCCATTTTCCCCACTGTTCAAAGTGGAATAGAAGCTGGTACCCAGAATGGAACGATTACTCGTAAATGCAATTAGGATTTAGGACCTTAAAACATCTAAGTGTGCATTATTTTGGAAAAGTTTTTTTATATATTTGTTTTTATTTGAAAATTAAACTCCTGCTAAATTATGTATGGATCAAATTTGATAATGCTTTGACATATTTATTTATTAATTATTATTATTATCACCGCGTCTTACTACCTGTTAGGGTTATACGCACTTACGCTAATGTGTAATGGTAGGGTGATTTTGAGATGAAATGAAGGACCTACAGTTTAACGTGGAATCCAGAACCACGGTGGAGACCTGGCATTCCTCACATTTTATTTATTAATGTTTTTATCAAATTGTATTTCCTTGGTAATTAAATTAAATTTGATACTGGCATGTTTTGATCTTGTGCCTTTTAATTCAGGTTCAGTTGTAGTATTTGCAAATCAATTTATGTAATTTAATCTTTGTGCGCTATCTTGCACTATATTTTATTTGGCTTTATTCCTATGGATGTAGTGAGTCTAGATTAAACTAATATGGTTTGATGTAATATTTTCAATTTCTACACAAGTGGGAAAACCGGTAAATGATTTTAATAGGTTAAAATTTTATTATGAACTAAGTAAATAAGTTAGAGAGATATTAAGCATGTTGGTGTGTAGGCTACTCCCACCTCACTGGTTGTTAGACTTTTTAACAAACTAAATTTCAGATATTTATAGGTATCTTTTGAATAGCTTAGCCAGGTTATTTAGACGATAGGGTGTATTCCAGCTTTCATTTAGTTTTGATTACTATTCACAATATATAACTTTGTTTATTTTTGAATTGGTTCTATTAACTCATTATGAATTTTCTTTACTCTAGATAAATGTGTTGACTACTCTGTAACCTTATATTATTTTTTTACTTAAGTACATTTAATCGCTTCCCGATAAATATTGTTGGATTATTTGCTATTGCGCATTGTCCACAATCATTAAATATTATATTGTTTACCTGATGATAAAACAACCTTCAGGCCAATGTCGACTTCATTTCATTCGTTATGCATTTACATTAAGCAAACCCTCAACTCCCTAAACGTGAATAGTTGAAGACATTAGTTTACTGACAGTTAACACAGCTAGGTTTGGGTACTTGGGTCTTGCATACTTGAGTGTGTATTAGTTTACTGACAGTT
>CABFOW010006735.1:7433-26629 GCA_902141385.1 Timema californicum
CTGCCTAGAGGCAAAACTATTTTTCCGGGTGGGGTCCAACTTTGTTTCCCCCCCCCCCCCAAGGTTTTTTTGAATGAGATATCAAACCATAAAATTAAGGGTAGTTTACTAAAGTGTAATAGAGGAAAAATATAGTTTCTCAAAATCCACTTTAAAAATCTTTATTAATATTTTTAATCAGGCAATTTTTAATATTACAAACCAAATGGCAGATTTCATTTTCCCATAAAAATGAATTTAAGAGTAACTTAGGCCTACATAAATGGAAATTTCCAATTTTGATCACATCCCCACAAATAGTTGAGATACGAAATAACATAATATTGTTGCACCCTCTCTGAGTCCTAATACTACCCGGCCATAAAAAGTAATAATAGGGAGAGGATGAACTTAACATACATGATGAATGGAAATTATAAAAAAATATAGATTCAACAAAATGAGCAGTTTATTCATTTAAATGACAATAGCGCAGATAACAATAGATGGTCTCATTATATCATTATGAGTACAGTTGGAAATTATGCTCGAAGCAAACAACTTTATATAATTAAAGTTGCGCAAGTGTTTTAACCAAAGGAAACATGAAATCCATCATTATATTGATTGTCCAGTCTATATGAGACAATACCACAGCGTATACATTTAAATGTGATACAAAATTATAAGGGCCTAATGGGCACCTTGATATGGTTCCAAAGGTTTCGTAATTCACAGAAAACGATATCATAAATATAACGTAATTTAAATTTGACAACAACACAACAGTGTTTACAAAACGTGAGGGTTTGACTACCAGACCTAAGCCAATCTCCCACGGGACTATCCGATCTGACATAGAATATGGGACACACTTACGTTACAAAAGATTAAAGTCATCCTAACTCAAATTCCAATAAAAAGTTACTTCACGTTACGTTAATTCAAACCATAATTTTTAATATGAAAAGTTACTTAAAAAAAATCGGGAATACTCTACAATTCCAAACAATTAAATATTAACATGTCAACTTCTAATCAGCACGTAACTGAGGATATTTACGAGAATAAATACATAAGCACAAGTCCAGCGCCCGAGCGGTGACATTTTAAAGATAGAGTATTTAAATTAAATTGACGATTAAAATACGTTAGATTTTGAAACTGAATATTGTATGCAAAATGTTTATAGTTGATAAAGAAGTTAGAGTTCATAACTCCACTCGTCTAAGCGATGATTTTGATACATTTTACAAGTATTTCTCCAGCCATTGTCCAGGTCCATGACAATGGTCTGTCGTCGATCGTTGATCGTAGACTAGTCAAGTATGGCAAGCTTGCACAGCCATTATATAGCGATTTCGTTGTTTCTGGAAGGGAGGTGGGAGTACAAATAATACACGCATGATGACGTCAACGATGCCTTGAAACAGTCACGTAGACCACTGTTGATTCCACTCGCTCCATCGGAATATCCGTGAATATCTCAAATCACCCGATGTTTTGAAGGAGGTTCCTCTAGCATCCGTCAGAGGTCGGAAACATAATTGTCGTCTAGTTGAAGTTGATAGTTCTTGGCTCATTTCACGCTAGTACAGTCGGAGTGCCGGGACGCTTGTTGACCCACTGGATCTCCCTTGACCCACTCGCCAGTATAGGATTCCAGGTGCCGGCCAGCCTTGCAGGATTCTATTGTGAGCAGATTAGTATTGTAAGTACATGAACAAATTAATACTTAGAATTGGATCGAGTAATGAAATATATTGTGCCGCCTCGTATTTATTATGTCTTCTTAGCCTACAAGAAATACAACAGAGAAACATACTATTGTAGAGATCCTAATAGAGNTGCAGGATTCTATTGTGAGCAGATTAGTATTGTAAGTACATGAACAAATTAATACTTAGAATTGGATCGAGTAATGAAATATATTGTGCCGCCTCGTATTTATTATGTATTCTTAGCCTACAAGAACTACAACAGAGAAACATACTATTGTAGGGATCCTAATGGAGTTGAACTTATATTGGAGCGGGTAATATGCTTTGATGCGATACATCTATTTACGTTAGTATTGGGCGGGGTCCAGTTGTAACATTATACCACGTAATGTTACAATATAGTAAAATTGTACTTTAAAATAAAATATCTTTAATAAGGAATATTTTTTTTTATAAAACTAATAGTTTCAAAGTTTTAAGCAAATATATTAAATATTTCACGCAATTCAATGAAATTATAAATTGATCGGTATGTTCTCTGGTGGACAGAGAGAAATACATTCCTAATTTCTCAATGTTTCTATTACAATATATATTATCTCATTTATGCTCTTTGTAGTGTTTCTGCAACATTGTATGTTATTTTGTTTTGTCTATCTTAAGAGCTTTTAGTAAATACTCACATTAAAATGTTTAAGATAAATTCATCACTGGATAATATTGACGAAAAAAATTAATACTCAGATGGCATAGCAACATCCATATTAATAAAAATATATAATAATGTCTGTTTGTATATCTTTCCATGAGTTCTTCTCAATTAGATATAAATCTGGTGAAATGGTTGAGAACCCACTCAAAAGGTGTGCGAAACTTTCAAACTTTTAAACTGATAAAAAAAAATTGTAGCATTACGAGACGACAACACTACTGACCGCAATTCCACCGCACAGACAACTGACCAGCTCTGCCTAAGAAACGAGCCGAGCCCACTAGGAGCCGCCATGTGCTCAAGATATTCCAAAGAACTTGAGAAGAAAAGAGATATCTGTCCCGCAATGTGCCCCAACATTTCAATTTCTTCGAGAAATGAGTAGAAGCTCATTCTGCCACTCGCATGATACTCTTTGGTTCCCCTCCTCCTTCATTCAGTGTTCCCTGAATTTTGCAAATCGTAAATAAGACCAGCGTAGGAAAGCATCTGGCACTCTTGGACATTGCTCGGACTTAATCGGAGGAAGCCGAGGCTTCAACATTAAAAAAAAAATGTAAGCGCAAATTTCTTTTTGACGTAAATATTTTTTATTGTTATTTTTCAAAATTCCCTTTTGGCAGGTTATTAATATTTATTAGTAACTGTTTGAATCTTATATAACTTAAACTATTCACGTTGTATTTAAATGGTAAAATTTATTTATATCAGTCAAGTTTGTAGGGATAAATTTTGGGATATCACTATTGAGCTGATAGATAAAACAAAATAGGATCTAAAATATAAATTTTGAATCTCGCCGGTTTATTATGCTGGTTAGATTTTTCTTGTCTACGTAAAGTTTAAGTTAGATGTTCGCATTAATTTTTCTTGCTTACTCTCCTGTATTGTTAATATTGTGATTGATAAATTTAGGGTAATATTAAGATTTTAGGTTATTATGGGATATATTAGAAACTTGTGTACGATGCTCATTTTGATTATGTTGAATAATTATGAGTAATATAATGCAGATGCAGATGTTAGATAGTCACATGGTTCGTATTAGGATAATATAGAGTAGCTTCGTATGCAAGGTTCAATTGTTAATTGAAAGTAAAGACAATCTTTACTTAAATTCTTCTAGCTCATTGCAGATTTTGAATTTAATGAAGGAGTTACTATATACTTTTACATAATACTTGTAACTTGTTACATAAATATATAGATATATTTATTTATTTAATTCTAATATTTATAATAAACATATACATGCACTTCTTGCAATTTATTTAATATTATGGTTAGTTAAAATACCCTTAGGTTTAGAAACTATCTCTGTCTACTCTTTCCTTAATTTCAAATATTATTATATTCATATTTCTGGAGACCGTTCTTCCCGCGCCTGGATTGAGTTGCGTGCTCTGGATTTCTGTTGTGCGCCCAACATTCAAAACTATTACTCAAACAACTCACTCCTATTGCTTTCATTATCATATTAATTTATTTTTATGAGATTTGGATCCTTTTTGTAGGATTTTGAGATTTTGAGAGTACAAAAATAATAACGTGGTTTATTTGATTATTTTAATTTGTCAACATGTTATTAGCAATTCAAAAGCAATGAGAAACTAGTATATAAATCCACGTGTCAAATCCAAAGAGAAAATGCAGTGAACCTTTTCGTAATTTTATTTGTTGTTTCATAATTATATTAGTAAATAAAAAAGGATTTCCTTAGATAATACAAATTACATAGGTTCAAAATGCTTATTTAATTTTAGATTACATTTACATACGTACCGGTATATATTCCGACAAATCAATGACTACTCTAATTAAAATACATCTTGAAAAAGAATGAGTATGAGATAAAAGACAGACAAATAAACTGGTGTAGTCAAAACTGAAAATGACATCCTCTCACGCATAATTTTTGTTTCATTTATGTATTTGTTTATTCATCTTAGTCCAAGAAGATGTAATAAGATTTCTTTAATATCGTCACAAAATACATTGTCAGGAAACGTGTTAATCATATTCCCTGATGTTTTTACTGTGAAAACTTGGCTCTCCGACTCCAAGATGTACAAAACATACTGACTTACAAGGCAGAAAGTGGGAAAACTTTAACCATAGGAAAACTCCACATCACTTCCTTAGACCATACAAGATAATATGTCTGAGATGAACAAGGAAGAAAAAGTTCGCAGCAGCATGTATTTTTAACCTATTAGGGGATGCTTTCAGGTGATTCTTCAGCATGAAAATTAGGACATAATTCGGTCAGACCTGTATTAAATACTCTCAGCTGTCGGAGGAGCTTACACTTATTATGTAAAATAATAATATACACTAGATCAACCGTAAATTATTTATTGGCTAATGCAAGTGTGTAATGAAAAAATGAAAAAATGCAGTGTAAATATCATAGAAGGCCCAAAGGAAATATTGATATACAGCTCGGAAGTTATTGAAACATTTGGAAAAAAGGCTGTGCCCAGCTAATATCTTGTTTGTGCATTTTGTGTGTGTGAAGTAACAAAGCTGCACAAATAAATGAGGAGGTATTTAGTTTTTTTAAAAGGAAGGGTCCATTGTTACATTAGTGTGAGCTCAGTCGACACTAGTGATGGTAGTGGTAATAATCCACGCAACAATAATTTTATCAGGCTTATCTCTAGTGTATGTATATTTTACACACACACACACACACACACACACACACACACACACACATACACACACACACACACACACCGTGGCGGGTTTGCTGGGTCCCACATCGGGTGCCTCCACAGGTGGCGGGTAGCGGAATGCCCGTTAGATATGGCGGGTAGCGGAATGCCCGTTAGATATGTCGGGTACCGAGGAAATTAAATACTCAGGATGGACAGAAACCCAGCTATGGGAAGAGAGCCCGAATAAAAACTAATGATGGAGAGCTTAGGCACGAAATTAAAGTTTATGGTGTAGGGGAGGGATACCTCAGTACCGGCGTCCGACGGGAGTGTAAAGATGGGCTCATTGATGTCGTCATCCAGCGACCGTCCCATCGAACAGGTTGACCACTTGGCCTCATCTGCTACAATTGGAATGAAGAAGAAGCACGACGAGTGACTAATCAAGAGGCAAACCCTGTGGGAGCAGCACGAACAGCTGATCGCTAAGCTTCTGAAGCACCTACACGGTAGGAGAAATGTCAACAGTGAGATGCACTCCCTTGCGCATAGCCTTGCTGGATCATTAAGAATGACGTGGCAGCTGGACGAGGAAGTCTTGGAGCCTTTGGCCCCTCAGCATACTTTGGACAGAACTGCTCAGACTTCACAATCGTTGAGCAGGAAGGACTCGGAAATGGCTACGCAAAGTATAGTTCTGACGCCGAAGTCGATGATGTTGATGAGGAGTGGCGGAAAACGGAAAGAGTGAACCCCGGTCTCAGCGGAAACAAAGAAGGCAAAAAAAACAAAAAAACAAGAAACAGTGCGATGACTCGACGGAGTTTCGGCAAACAAACGAATTTGTGGAAGACCAAGCTCCTGGCTGGAAGGAAGTGCGAAGAAAGTTTAGAAAGAAGCAACTCGAGAGGCAGCGGGCCTAGTTGATAGTATTATCTAACGCACTGGTGATCCGAGCTAATGAAGGCAAATCCTACGCTGACACTCTCCGGAAAGTCAAGCAAGTTGTATCCGAGGAAAAGATTGGAGATAGCATTCAGAAGATTCGCAGGACAAATACTGGTCAGCTTCTGATTGTCCTCAACAAGAAGAGTGGTGCCAGGACTGACGAACTGCGGAGGCTGATGGCAGACGCTCTCAAAAAATATGTGGAGGTCTTGATCAAGGTGCAGGAAGACGACCATGAGATCAGGGACATCTAGGAGACTGCCACAAAGAGGGAAGTTGCAGACGCGCTACAAAAAGCGACAGGTGAGAGCTGTGAGATAACAGCAGTTAGATCACTGCGAAGACCGTATGGGGAAACCCAGAGAGCGGCCGTTAGGCTTCCAGCAGAAATTGCTTGGAGGATCATCGGCGAGGAGGGAAAGATTCGCATTGGATGGGTGCGATGTCGCATAAAAGAGGTGAGAATACCCATAAAGTGCTTCAAGTGTTGGAACTTTGGACATCTCACCTCCAGATGCATGAGTGAGGTCGACAGATCCAGACACTACATTGGATGCGGTGAGAATGGCCACAAAGTTGCCGAGTGCACAAAGGATGCGCGCTGTATCCTGTGCACGGAAAAACGGAAGGAGGTGAACTGCGACAACGTAGCCGGTAGCATCAGGTGCGCAGTCTTTAAGGAGGCACTTCAGGCACTAACCGCTAATCGTCGATGAGAGTACTTCAGCACAACTTCAATCATTGCGAGGTGGCACAGGACCTGCTCATGCAGACTGTGCGAGTGCTGAAGCCAGATATTTTGGTCATTTCGGAACCGTATAGGCAACTCAACACTCAACCTTGGGTGTCTGACTCTACCGGAAAAGCTGTAATCTGGTCCTGCGGTGAATTACCTTTATATGACGTTATAAACGGCACAGAGAAGGGCTTTGTCAGAGCTAATCTGAGGAATATCCATTTATACAACTGTTATGCTCCACCTAGCCTAACTCTCGAATTACCTTTATATGACGTTATAAACAGCACAGAGAAGGGCTTTGTCAGAGCTAATCTGAGGAATATCCTTTTCTACAACTGTTATGCTCCACCTAGCCTAACTCTCGATGAATTCACTGACTTCCTTGACAGGCTGGTTGAAGACATGAAAGAGAACTTCCCCATGGCAATTGCGGGAGACTTTAACGTTAGGGAAGTTGACTGGGGGAGTAAGGAGACAAACCCAAAAGGTCGAGTGCTACTTGACGCAATGTCCTGTCTGGATGTCGTCTTAATGAATAGCGATGGTGAACCGACATTCATGAGAGGAGAAAGGAGCTCTATTGTGGACCTTACGTTCATCAGCACCAGTCTTGGAAGAAGGAATAGCTCGTGGAAGGTGACTGATGTCTACAACTATAGCGATCATCAGCTGATCTCCTGGGAGGTATCAGTCGATCGGGAAAGTTCCGGACCGGCACCAAAAAAGAAAAACTCACTTGGTTGGAAGACCAGAATATTTGACCCAAACCTGTTCCACACAGCACTCGATGATGGACCAATTGGAGAGGGTAGCACCACGCAAAGAGTAGTGGAGGTTATGAGGCGGGTCACCGAAGGCTGCGATGCCACGATGCCTCGAAAGCGCTCCACAAACCAGCATCCCCAGATGTATTGGTGGAACCACACTGTTGCTTCGCTCCGCCAGGCGTGTATTCGCGCAAGGAGACTATCCCAGCGTGGTCGAGAGAAACCAAATTCCGATCAGCTGGAGGCGTAGAACAAGACGTCACGTCGGCGGCTTGACAAAGCCATCAAGGGCAGTAAGAGACAGTGCTGGGATGAGCTCCTGGTAGAGGTGTAAGGTGCTCCATGGGGGAGGCCATATAAGGTGGTCATGAGCTGTCTAAAGGGCCAGCCGATGCCCCCGCCAACGTGCCCAGACTTACTGATTAAGATCGTCTCAGCGCTCTTTCCGCAGCAGCCCAAATGCAACCACCATATCGAGCAGGATAAGGAGGATACGATCCCACTGGTGACAGCCGAAAAGCTGAGGAGAGCGTGTGCGAAAGTGGGAAACACGAAGGCCCCAGGGCTGGACGGTATCCCTAACGTCGCGCTCAAGGCAGCCATTAACGCAGTGCCAAGAATGTTCCTGGACATGTACAACACATGTCTCCAGGAGGGAATCTTCCCTCAAAAGTGGAAGCAGCAGAGACTGGTGCTCCTCCCCAAGGTGAAGAAACCGCTGGGTGAACCTTCATCCTACCGTCCCCTCTGCATGCTTGATACAGCTGGCTAAGTCCTGGAATGAATAAACCACGGGGGAATCAAGAAAGTAACTGAGAAAAACTATCAGATAAGCAGTATGGTTTCCACAAAGGGCGCTCCACGCTCGACGCTATTGACCTGGTGGTGAAACATGCAAGGGGTGCGATCTCCGGTGACAGGTGGAAGAACGATGAGAAGCAGTACTGTCTAGTAGCAATGCTTGATGTCAAGAGCGCCTTCAATTCAGCCAGGTGGGACTGAACCTTGGGGGCGCTAGCGGAGATGGATGTTCCAGGATACCTGCAGAAGATGGTAGCTATCTACCTCACTGAGAGGGTTCTCAAGTACGACACGGAGTACGGTCCTCAAGTACTACACGGAGTACGGTCCTCATGTACGACACGGAGTACGGTCCACAAGAGTATCGGGTAACTGGGGGAGTACCTCAGGGCTCGGTTCTTTGGCCTCTTTTGTGGAACATCATGTATGATGGACTCCTGAAGCTCGTGCTACCAAGAGCAGTGATACCCGTGGCCTTTGCTGTTGACGTCATTGTAGGAAAAAACCTGGAAGACATCAGCAACCTCTTCGAGCTCACATTCATGAGGATTCACTGGGGGATGGAGTCGGTTGGTCTGAAGCTGGCAGAACACAAAACCGAGGCAGTATTGATCAACAGCAGGAAGAAGCTTGAGACGATCTCACTGCATGCAGGTATACATGAGATCACGTCCCAGCCGTGCATTTGGTATTTGGGGGTGATGCTCGACTCGAGACTCAACTTTAAGCAGCAGGTGGAGCATGCTAGTGCCAAGGCGTCTGTGGTTGGGGCTGTTCTATCACGGCTCATGCCCAATGTGGGAGTCCTCAAACAGGGAAGGAGAGCACTCTTGTCATCAGTCGTCACGTCAGTCCTCACGTATGACATTTCCATATGGGCCGATGTACTGACGCTCCAGGAGTCCCATCGTAAAGTGGCACCAGTCCACCGGCTGAGCGCTTTACGAATAGCAAGTGCGTTCCGCACGGTATCAGAAGATGCCGTGTGCGTTATCGCCGGAGTGCTGCCAATTGGGGTCTTGGCGGAATAGCGGAAGTTTCTGCATCGTCACAAAGGTCTAACATCGCTGAGTACAGAGGAGTTGAAGAGGCAGGAGCGACGAAGCTGTCTCCAAATCTGGCAGTGTCTGTGGGATTCCTCCACCAAGGGGAGATGGACTTACCGATTGATTCCCGAAGTGGATAGGTGGTACAACCGCAGCCAAGGAGCTGTCAATTACTACTTGACACAGATGATCTCGGGACACGGGTGCTTTCGGGAATACCTATACAAGTTTAAGTATGAGGATTCCCCGGAGTGCCCCACCTGTCGCGGAGTAGAGGTGAATGCCGAGCATGTGTTCTTCACGTGTCCTCGGTATGATATCCAGCGTGAAAACCTGGAGGTCACAGTGGAGGGAAAGATTACGCCGGAAAACTTTGGGGATATGATGCTGTCGTCAGAGGCAGCGTGGGAGGTGACAAGCACGTTCGTGACGGAAGTCCTCAAGGGTCTACGTTACGAAGAGCAGGAGAGGAGGAAAAAAGCATCAGAAGGAAGGAGCCTAAAACATCCCTAATCCCGCCGTCAACACCTATGTGGGAAAGGGCAAGTAGTAGAGGCAAATCACAGAAGGAAGAGGAGAACAATAGCTTGTGCCTCCCTTCGCGAAGTAATATCTAACGGTGTTTCCGTGGGGGAGTAACAGAGGCGAGGAGAAGAGGGTCAGGTTTTTTAGTCGATAAGGGTTTGGTAAAGCCTAAGCTCGCCACAAATTTTGGGCGGCTTGTGGGCACTTTAACGTCCAAACTGAGTCCGACACACTGTGCGTAAAAGCATTCCCCCCCATAAAACACACACACATACACACATGTACACACATACATACACACATATACACGCATATACACACATACATACACATACACGCATACTAACATATATACACACATACACACATACACACATACATACATAAATACATACATATATACATATATACATACATACATGCATACATACACACATACATACATACATACATACATACATACATACATACACACATACATATATACATACATACATACATACATACATACATACATACATACATACATACATACATAAATACATACATGCATACATACATACATACATACATACACACATACACACATAAATACATACATATATACATATATACATAAATACATACATACATGCATACATACATACCTTGGTTTGTACACTTCCCTTTATTTGATATTATAAAGGAGGCTACATTGCAATATTATTATCTGAGGTGATAGTAGCTCCTAGGTATTTGAAACGTTCTTCTTTTTCGAAATGATGTGAATCTATTGTCACATTTTTCCNTTGCTTTGGCATATACATATTTAGTTTTTTATTGATTTATCTTTAGATCCATTTTCCTTGCCTCTGTTTCTATTTTGTTGATAATTTATTTTACCGTCACTACGGTGTTTAAACGAGGCCAATGCCTTATGAATTCCATAACATTAGTTTTGGCCGTTTGGTTGTCAGAGTCTGCTTACATTTGTGCTAATCTTACTGCCTTTTCTAGAATGATATTGAAAAGTAGGGTTGATAGAGCGTCCCCCTGTTTAAGGTCACCATTTAAAGTAAACGTCTCTAAGAGCTTATTATCCACCCGTACTTTGGATCTGGAGTCGTTTACTCATATTTTAACCAGTCATATATGCTTTCTTGATATTTAAAGTTCCGCTATTGTATTCCACATTAGCTCCCTTTACACGTTGTCATAAGCTTGTCGGAAATCAATAAAGACATTATGGATGAATCTATTGAGTGCTCATCCTTTCTCGAGTAGTTGTTTTGGAATGAAGAGCTGATCGATGGCTGTCCTGTTTTTTCTGAAAATCGCTTGCTAATCCCCCGAGAAAAGTTCCTCGAATGGAGTCAGCCTATCGAATAGGGTATTCAATAGTAGTCTACTTAATACGTGCTGTTTGTTAGGGAGACTCTTTTGAAAAGGCGAGAGCGGCGTATTAATTAAGGGTTTATTAAAGTATTCAAAATTGTCTTTCAAATAGGGGGGGATTGTAGATCTCTTCAAAATTACTGTTTCGTACTTGCAAATTGGAATTTGTTATTATGGGCAGAATTTGTAGACTGTCTTTGGGGATATGCTGTTATTACGTATTCATATAATCTAACGCTATGGGGAACCGTGCTAATTATTCTCGTCAGAACTTGATATTTATTTTTACTGCAAGTGTCTGACCTTTTGGTTTAATATTAACCATCCTGTCATTATTTTCATTAGGGTTTTTGTGGAATATTTGCCTTTAAGACAGATATGATGTCCTTTATTTGAGCAGAGGTTTAAACGCCTTGATTGTTGGCGTGCGTCACCCCTAAAGTAATTATATGAGTAATTAACTCCCACTAAGTGTATGGTTAGACACGACACTTCCTATTATCACGGTTCCTTTTTATTAATGTCACACGTCAATCATGGTAGTTATAAGGTATTATTTTTGAGTTATACCATTAGAGATTGACGTCTTAATTAAAACATTCGCCTTGGGAAGTTCCAGTTAAAATTTATATTTACATTAGTTGTTACGTACAGTCCTGACTGGATATTCATGTCATAGGCCTGACGAAGTTTATATGTTGCAAGAACCTACCTTTTTGATAGTAATGTTTTAGTTAGATCCTTTATAATATTTGTTTATGGTAACGGAGTTTCTGAATCCAAACCCTCAGACTTACGTAGGATAACCTTAGTAAAGGCAGGGTGGTTTGCCGATGTTATTGTTTCAAATTTTAATATTTCTAGTCTATTTCACCTTTAGTGAAATTTGTTGAATTATGTTAATGATTAAAATTCTGATGTTTATAGTCAATTTCACCATAAGTGAAATAAAAGGTTTAATCATGTCATTGTTTCAAATTCTAATGTTTCTAATCAATTTCACCTTTAGTGAAATTCTATGTCATATCATGAAAATGATTATAATTTAAACGTTAAGGACTAAAACATCTCTCATGAATGGTTATGGGTGATAATAATGTTTGCGATATGGGAAACCTACTCTAGCGATGTGCTATGATAAATATCGATGCCTATACCTTTTTACGTCATACCTTATATGATTATTTTGGTAATCAATCATTTAATACTTCTATATTTGAATAAAAAAATATACTACTGTTATTCTGTTGTAACCTTCCTGACTATTATTTCTGGGACTTAAAGGTGGTTACACTGTCTACTTTTTTGTGGATAGGGATTATAACACTTTCTTGCCATCTCGTGGTATTTTCTCTTCCCTCCAGATAAGAGTGATTAGTTTATACAGTTGTCCACTCAGTACTCCTCCTCCATATTCACGAAATTCTGGCGGTATATTGTCAGAGCCTGGTGCATAGAGTTTTTCAAATTGTTTACTGCTTTTATGGTTTCTTTTAACAGTGGCTCGTCTACCTGCAAGTCCACTGTTATATATAGGCCCAAGGTATCTCTTTGTTTTATCTCCCGACTTACGTTCAACAGGTTTTCAAAATACTTTTTCCAGACTTCGGATTCATTAACAATTAGGTCACACACATTTTAGAAAACGTTATAATTATAAAATGAAGAGGGATAGTTAACTGCCGTATCATTCTTAAGGACAGAGGCACAACTAGGTCTGAAACCTTTCTTGTTATTTGAAATTATCTGGTAAGAAAGAGTCTATGGTGCCTGATCTCAGCCTCTTTATTTCAATCATATAATATTGTTGACGCTCATACGCCCACTTCTTCTTTATAAGCTTTATATTTTCATCGCAAGTTTTTCATATCTTTCTCTCTTTTCACTCTTCGTGGTATAGTAAAGTCCTTCTTGCTAACTGCTGTTTACGATGCTGCTCTTGTCAATATTCATCAAACTACTTTTTTCTTCTATTACTTTCACTCTTCACAAGAACTATTTCAATTTATCCATTGTTTCCAACCGTTCCTTGACATAGTTTTTAGTCTTTGTTCAAACTCTCGTTCGTACCTTTGCTGTTATTCCTCGTTCCAGAGACTTTCTATATTCCATTGTGCGATTGCTTTTGTCCTACAAAGTTTCCGTGTCGATATTCTAACTCTAAATTTCCCTCTCCCTGGATATTTGTCTGTGTCTCCATCTATTCCTCTAGGGCTTCGGATGTCAAGCACATTACCTCCATGTCTAGAACGGACAGATGACTTGATCTACTTGTTGGATACCCACTACCCAGGTCGGTTTGTGGATGTATTGTGCTGATACATAGTGAACTTTATTAACATTCTATTGCCCTTTATTATTTGAGAAATATTGTAAATTGTATTGGTGAAGACAAACCGTATTAGCTCGGGATAAATATTTAGCTTGTAGCACATACGAGTGGTGTGGTTTTAACATGTACAGTTTTTACAAATAATGTATATCGTGGAAACTAACATTAATATATAAAAGTGACTTTAAATCTCTATTTTGTCATGGATTCCTGTGAGAATCCCAATACAAATGCATAGAAATATACTCAGACAAAAATTTGCATTCAATTTATTGTATTGCAGTCGAACTTTATCACATTCATTCATATAAACATAATGTATACATAATATTTACAATCAATAATGTCTCTCACTTTCCTTTTTCATGCAAAAATTAGAGGTCAAACCCAGAAGAAAAGTTAAATGAATCCAAACCATGCAACTAAAAAGTGAACTTTAATTCTGTTCTAAAGTAAAAGTCAATGTTATATAGCTTGAATAAATGGTTGAAAATACGGATTAGTTTTTGACAGTGCAACGTGCACGTTATCTTTGAAATACATTCTATTTCGATTTTTGGTTTTTTTGGCAACAGGTTTTGAAAACCTTTTTCACCTAACTGTGTTAGCAAAAAACATCAGAGCTCCCATAGAAAAACAAACAAATAATTCTCTGGCAAATCCATACTTATTGCTATTAAACAATTTTGAGACCATAATAACGACAAAGTAGGTTCGTTAAACTCTGAAACCCTTAGGCCCATTCATGTACCCCAGTTTAAAAATCCCTGATAAATATTGTAGCATGTGCTGGTAGTATTTATATTTAAAGAATAAAATATACGAAGCTATTATTAGTGTTTTTAGAGAGGAATTATTCATCTGGGTATCATATTCTGAAAAATTAAAAATGACACTCGGACAAGGGAATAGAAAGCCAAAGGTCCCAGATTCGATTCCCTTGTCCAGGTGTTATTTTTAAATTTTCAGAATATTTATATTTTAGCAAGTACTATTAATACAACTTGTAACATATACTACTTCTGAAATCAGTATCTTGATGTTACATTGTCCATTTCTAATTAATCAAATCCCACTCTTTCCTTGGTACGTGTTGAGTAGGCCTACACCAATGAACAGAATTAGGTCGTATCCAGGAATTTTATTTAAAACCAGACTTGTTGACCCGAGTCAGATCAAACATGCTAGGGTTGACAGTTAGATTGTTTTTGTTTGCCCTGATTCAATAGAATGTGGCAGAGCTTGTTTCCACCACACAGCCAGCCACACTCCTCCCTAAACATTTGAAGAATGTGTGAACAACTTTACAATTTCACTAGGGGAAAAAATACTACTGTAGAGCTCTAGATTGTTTAGGTGTGTTCCTGGTAAATATTGAAATAAAAGTAAAAATGAATATAGAAAATGCAAAATAAGGTTCAATAAAGCTTTTTGAAATCTTCCTTTGGGCGTGTATTGATTGCTACATCATAAATATCAAAACTACTTTAATAACATATTTTGGATTCAAAACTAATGTATGCCTAAATATCCAAACTAAATTTATATTCTATTTTGTGTTATCTAAATATAATTTAAATCCTCCTCGGTGGCCGAATAGTCTAAGGCAGGAATGACCAATTTATGGCTTGGGTGGCGCGCCATCAGGAAATACTAAACATTAGAGACAACTTTTCTCAAAATGGTATAATTTTTTAAGGTAAATATTATTTGGACACCTATGTTATTCAATGTAATGTCATGTGAAGCCAACACCAAGAAATCATCTCAGCTTGTACTCAAGTGCATCTTGTGTGCTGTGGAAGACAATAATTTACCACCCGAACATAAATATATTGGCTAACAAAATGCAACATGTTTCAAACTAATATGGAATAGATTACGTAGGTTTCTGATTCTAATATAATATATCGATTGATTGTATGTTTTTCGGTGAAGGGGTTATTTTCAATTTTTTCTATAAGTTATTGAAATTAATAATATTAAAGATAATATTAAGATAATTTAATAACTTTTTCCTTATTTAAAATAAAATAATCATTAAAATCTTTAAAATTTTTTTTTGGAGCTATTCATTTTATTATATAATTCTCGTATTGAACAAGTTTTTATTTTTAAATACTAGAGAAGAGGCGGCAAGCTAGATTAGTTCAAAATTCGGCTGGTCCTTAAGTGGAACATTGGTAGGATTAGTGCTACCATCCCTGGTCTCGCATTAGACTGGACTGACGATGACGGGGAGATTGAGGTTCGAATCTCGGTCAAGTGTATTGAGTTGTTTCTTTCTAAATAGTGTTTCTCTCTTTATCCACCCAAATGCGAGTATATTTCCTCTAAATTAAGCGTTCCTAATCACAAACATACTATCTTTAATAGTACATGAGTGTATAGCTCAGATGGTTAGTAAGGTGCGGTAATAATAATAACAATAAAGTAGTTTAGGCTATAGGTCTACCAGACCCTTTGTTTGCCCAAACATCCAGTTTATTATTAGTTGTCTCCATCTTTCATAGCATAATCTCCTCTAGCTTATTCCTTGGTGCACTTCTTTGAAGACTGTCAGATTACAAAGTGTTTCACGCAATAGGATGCTGTCGACCTCTTAACTTGGCTCAGAGGACAGATAGGACGCTTATCTGCCTAGGTGTCCCTAAAATCCTAATCCAGGCATATTAAGCATCTTGTGATATACGATTTGGAAGAAAATATGTCGGAATTATTTGGTTAGTGATTTTTAATTTTTTTAAATATTTAATCTTTAAAAAGTATTTGGTTTAATTTTTAAATAGATACACATAGATAACACTTTTATTTTGCACACAATGATTGATCATTTCCATTAGATGTGTATACATCTCCTGATTGTATTAGAATCTCCCAAATTTCCCAGGGGTGAGTTCTGCTCTTTCCCAACTTACCTCTGGTGGTTGGACTACTCTGGCTCACAAATACTCATTGCGACGCTAGTGTTGTTTCCTGCATTTTTTAAAAAAAGAAAAAAACTCATCTTTGACATTTAAAAAGAGATTAAATTACATTATTTTTAGTCATATATGAGTCATGTTCGTTTTATTTTGTTTTTATATAATTTTGTAGCTCACACAATGTCATTATTGAAAATTAATTTGGTTTACTAGCCTGACTCTAATCATTAACTTTTTTTATTTAAACGAATTGATCGTTGCAAATATAGTTTTGAAATGTCTATTGCATGGAATTTCTTGTTATAATCATACCAACTGTAGATACAACATATAACATAATATGCCAGGCCAAGATGGTGTCAGATTACCTAAGTAAGCTGTAGAGGGCTAAGTGAATAACATTATTAGTCTTCGCTATCTTTGTCAAGAAACAAAAGTTGGAGTTCTACCTTTTTTTTTCGTAATCATTTTAAACGTAGCTCCAGCTACACATTTCCCTAATTTAATTTTTTTGTTCAGTTTTTACTCTTCCCGAACATAAATATGTGTACTGTAAGATCAGGCCCTTTAATATAATTAATTAATTAATTTATTTATTTGATTAATGTAATTTAATGCTTGACTTGAGTTCAAGCTGGCCCACCACATTTTGAAAAAAACCAATAAAAAAATCACTGTAACAAAATTCTCTTGGTTCCATTCGTTTGTTTTCCATAAGTGCCTGAGCATGAACATTTTGTACTCCTAATGAGATATTTTATAAAGCCATTAATACAAACAGAATTTGAGCCGACCCTTGAGATGTTCTGAAAAATGCTTAATTTTACAATACATATTGCCATATCCGGGTATATAATAACAAGTAGAGAACAAATAACAATAGAAAGATAGAAACAGATATTTGTTCTATTTTATTTTTAATATATACAGTATTTGAATTAAAACCAAGTTTTTTTTGAATGTTCTAAAAAATGTAAGAAATTTTAGTATAGATATTCTTTTTCGGGCAAATATAAGCTCAAATAGAGCACAATTGAATTATCTAAATATAATTTTGTTCCTTAGTGTTTAAAAATATGTATAAGAACTTAAGTTTTCTACGTGTTACGGAATAGGGAGGGATCAAGTTGCCAGCCATATTAAATATTCTCTAGAATCCCTGGCTTTATTACACATATGTTATTGTTTGGGCACATATGAGCACATACAGAGTACAAATTCTTCAACAATTAAAATTGGGAAACTGTGGTGGATTACTATGAGCTACGTTCAATTGGAGTTTGAGAAATATTATACTGTATGCATTTGTTTTTTGTTAATAGATGCTTTAATTTTTACTTAGTGCCAAATATTATTAATTTTCTTTATGAATAAATGAAGATGTGTGTTTAACTTATCTGACAGTCAGTACATTGAACATTTAAAGTATCTATATTATAGAATAAGAAACATTACTGACAAATTATCTTAGTTTTTATTATGTATTTTGGTTGTGTCGTTATTAATTATTGTTATATATTTAGTTAAACTGACTGACTGTGACGCAGAATTTCAGAGCAGAAATATTTGTTTTCATGTATCTACCACAAAGCCTTTGGACGGTGAGTGACCGAGCATAAGAAGGGTGACTAATGTAATAAATGTAAACCTATTGGTATGAGCAGTAATTCGCAACCTTCTTGTATCATAGGCCACGTTCAAGACAACGCTAACGCACCTTTTTACTTTTCCAAGCCAAATCTACAGTTGAACAAAATAATAATGTTCATTGCAGATTATACACACAAAAATATTCAAAAAAAGTGTGAGGTATATATCAAAACAATTGTTAACATTCTAAATAAAAAGCACAAATAATACATATCCAAACATAAACTTAAACAAATTTTGTTAACATGAAATATGTTTTTAATCAAACCAAGCTATTGTGGCGCTACCCTCAGTTGTCAGCAATACTAATATAGATTTGAGTCTATTATAGAAATTATCCACTTTGGTGGCCGCGTGGTCTAACGCGCTACTCTCGCAGTAGACTAGATTGCTGATAACGAGGAGAACGGGGCTAGATGGTTTTTCCAAAATAGTTTTCCACTCTCCCTCCACGTAAATGCAGGTACACTTACATACTAATATAAATGCCCTAATTCATAAAACCACTAGCGTAGTTAGTACTTAAGCGTATAACCCGAACGGGTAGTAATACGGAGTGATAACAAATTATAGAAATGGGGTTTTCTAAGGTTTTGACTTTGGAATTATATTAAAAACCTTATTGGCCAATTTTATAAATAAAAAATATTCAAAAGCATATCAGTTGTGTTCAAGCAATGGTGGGCACTAGCAAAAGGTTTGACTCGTGGGAAATGTGGTGCCCATACAGCCCGTGGGCATAGGGTTGAGGACCCACGGTCTAGAGATGATGAAAGAACACTTTTTTTGGGGAAATGATTCCGAGTATACCCAGACAGGATTCAAACTCATGTTAGAGTGAGATCAAAGCTCTACATGGTGCAGCTGAGTTGTCTCTGACAGTGACGTGTGTAAAAAATGGAATTTTTTTTTGCTTCCCCCTGTAGATTTTTTAAATCAACTGAAACTTTGCAATAAACCGATGTAAAACCCCCATTGATGTTAATATGGTCTAACGCTTCACTCTCGTATTAATATG
>CABFOW010006736.1:0-10000 GCA_902141385.1 Timema californicum
AAATCTGTGCTGGGACTGAGGATTGAACCCCGGCCGCCAGCACAGAAGTCTGACACCTTACCCCTAGACCACCAGGTCACCGATGAAGTAATTAGTGACTGAATCTGTAAGGGTTTGGTTTGACATTCTAATTTCATTTTCTAGGCTTTCAATAGAATTGACACAAAATAAAGTTTTATTAAAGCAATCTAAAAAGGTATCCCACAAATTCCAAAGATTAAAATAGAATTGTTTCTAATTTATTGCCTTTTATTGTCTTCAAAAAGTTCAGGAAGGGCACTTAAAAGTTATTGATCCTCTAATATGTAGAGATCATTTAATTCTATTAATTGTTCTAGAAAGATTACAGGATCGGAATTGTTCCCTAATTTTAAGTTCCATTTTTGGACTACTTTTAAATAGCAACATCTCTCTCCCTAGAATTAGGAATGGTATCTACTGTGTTTATTTTGGGTGAAGGTTCTATTTGATTTTCGGGATTTATACATAGATTTTCGAGCGACATAACAGTTCGTTTCTTTTCAGCTGTTTTAGGTTTATCTTCTTGTTTTCTTACCTCCTGGTGTATTAATGTATTTATTTTAAGAGAAAAGCCTTTATTTGTTCTATTTTAAGTTTAACCTCTTCAATGTCACAACTAAAATGAAGTATCCTGTCTTCAATAAGTTTAACTTTAGTGACAAATTTCTTTGTTTGAGAATAACTGGAGGATTTAGTTTACTTAACTTGGGTTAGCAAATTATTTAACTTTTGTTCTAAAATAGGAACCTCGATGAAATCTGTAGGTATTAACTCAATGACTACCTGTGACTTTCCCTAGTCCTGTTCCTGATCTATTATTTTACGAAATTGTGATTGCATTTTATCTGTGGTCAACCCTGGGTTAACACCTCTAATACACAATTCATATTGGAGTTCGTCGAATTTAAATCTGTAAACATTTAAGTTTATTTTAGTTTTGTGTGTACAAATAGTAACTAAATGTTAAATTATTGGCCAGGGGTCTGGTTGTTAAGTTCATCCTAGTTATTATAGTAGGTTTGAACCATTAATAAGCAGTATTAAAGTTCTAAAAATAAATATCACTTGAAAAAATCTTTTTTAAGGATTTCTAACAATTAATTATAATTATATAGTAATTATATAATAATTTTTTTTAGGAATTTGGGTCTCAAATCCAAAAAAATTTCGAATCCCAAATATCCTTAATGATTCAAAGGATTCGAGGTCCAATCCCTAAAAAAAACTTTGACTAAAAAGTACTTTTTTACTGGTCAGGGTAATTAAATTTGATTATGATGATACCAGTTAGTACTACATATACTGTAAAAGTTTATATATAGTCTTACCTTGATGGGCTCCATTATGGAATCATCATATATGGTGTGCCATAGTAGAAACAAGCAAAAAAAAGTTTACATGCAAACATGGTCCATGCAGTTGTATGATTGGAACATTGGCTCATATGGTGGGCTAAATACCTGCAAACATGGTCTATGCAGTTGTATGATATAGTGGGCTACATACCTGCAAACATGGTCTATGCAGTTGTATGATATGGTGGGATACATACCTGCAGCCTGAGGAAGTGTTGAACAAAGGGTTCCATTCGCACCAGATAAGAGCAAACAATCATAGCAGAGGAGTAGTGAAGTTCCGTAATGATATGGAGGCGTTTCACCATGTGGGTCGTCCCATTCTTTATACCTGTAGATACCACAAATACAATCTTAAAAATAAGTTGGTTTGTGGATGGATATTTAGAGATAACATCAAATCATTATTCTACGCTATAAATATGTGTCACCTATTAGTACTATTTGTGAAATTAACCAAAACATTTAAATAATAAAACAAAAAACTCTCAGGAATTTTCAAATCCTTATGTTTGTGTTGGCAGTGAAAATACTGTCTTGTTAAAATATAAGACTTGAACCATAAACCAACTTTTTTTTTATATTGGAGATTGAGATTGAAGAACATATGTATAAGATTTTGTCTTTTAAAAAAACTAAGTAAACAAACTTGATAATCAAGTTAAATGCATGAGGTAAGCGTAAACATACTACAAGTTTTCAGGAAACCAAATTTAGATTGGTAAAATATGAGCCAACCTTTTGTTGAATTGGTGAAGTCTGTCAACACTCTGTGCCCCCATGGGGCGTGAGAAATCCCTGAAAGTTGCAGTGTCTGTCAGATCAAGTTCTTCAGAGTCGTAGTCAGCCAGAATCCAAGGGAAAACAGGGTATTGCATCAGGTCATTGTATGAGCGCCCTGCTAGGGTGTTTAGGTGAATCAGGTACTGGAAGTTGGATATCTCCCCTCGCTACAAAAATACACTGGATCAGTATGATTTCTAGCTTGGTCCCAAAACTATGGGAATTGATAAGTATGGACACAAGGATCACATACCCTTTTATTCTATATATACAATTTTCCAAATCCTACCGAAAATATTTAAATGGTTTGTTACTACCTGAATTTCAAGAAAACTTTGTAATAATGTACTAGATTGGTTATAAATCATACAATTTGGGAGTACTTATTCTAATGTTTTGAGACTTTTATTTTTACACAGAACATGGAGATTGGATGTGAATATATATTATATCTTGTAATAAAGTGTAATTACTTTCAATGTGGTGGATACCTCTTGGGTCTAGCCATAATACAAAAGAAGACTCTAATACTCTCGGGGGATACTCCTCGGGTGGAGAGGGGGGAGTTGAGGGCTAATCACTAGGATCAGTACTTGGGGTCACAATACTTACACAACTATACTTCATTCACAGTAGGAGTTACTCTCTAGAAGGTCTTTTTTCCTAGCAATATCTCACTATATAAGAGATTTCTGGTAGGGAAAAAGGCCTTTCAGAAAACAATTCCTACGCTGAACAGACTTTAAGCATAGTGTAACCAGGATACCATTTCTTACCAATAACAGCGTAGTGATTCAGTGCTAAACAATGTGGACTCTAAGGATATTTAACTTTCTTTAAATAAATTTAAAAAAACTTTTATATCTCAATAGCGTATAAAATGAATGTAAGAATGTTTTGTTATTTTAAATAGAGATTGAAACAACCATTTAATGAATATAAAGTAACATATCATTTGATTATTTTTCATTGCATGTTATTTGTTTCTGCATATGTGGATATCTGGGTAAGTATAAATCTAATGGTAACAATGTAGGATAAGAAAAATATATAACCTATTTGTTATTCCAGGACATACACTACCAACGTAAAAAGTTTCATTTGAATCTGTTTAGCAGTTTTGGCGTGATTGAGTAACAAACATCCAAACATACAAACTTTTGCATTTATAATATTATTAAGATATTCAGGCTCAATGGCTGTAAATTGAATTTAGATCATCACTGATTCTTCATAATTTCGTTGTAGTAGTGTTTACCACCTTATTATCACTTTTGACTTTACAACATAAAAAAAAATCACAAATAAAAATTCCTACCCATCTTTTAAGGCATCTTAACCTGAAAACCTTATCTTCTAAAGAATGTTCTATAAAGTTCTAACAATAGGTGTTACTCTTTCCAAAATCAAAGAGATCGTAATATAATTGGGATGAATTCCCAAATAAGCAGATAAATATATTAGAATCCAGTCAGAGTTAATAAAAGTCGTCTGGAATAAAGATAAAACACAAAAGTAAAATATTAATATAATATTATTTTCTTGAGGATTTACAGTGTTTTATAGCTGGTTACTATTTATAAAACTTGTCGCAACACCCGTTCCATTCAAAAAACCATTTGGATAATAGTTATCTTGCTGTCCTCTTTTGTTGCTTTTATTACTCGTAGATGGCTTAGTCGTTTATTACTCAATCATGTAGCAACCATGTGTTTTATTTAACTAGTAGAAAGCACTAGTGCATTTGGAAATCTAAAATTTGTTGTCAAGAAAACCCACCAACTGGGTAAAAAATAAAGTATGGCATACATTAAGAGTCAGTGGTGTATTCGTAAAATCAAAGTGAGTTTGATTTAAATGTTATTAATAGCTTGACTTTACAATGAATTATTACTGTTATGAAAAAGTAACAAAATTCTAGTTATAATTGTGACTAAAGTTAACAACATTCATGGTCTGGGTTTGTGTTCATGATTGATTCATTTATTCTCCTCATAAAATAAACCAGGGTAGTAAAAATAACATTACAACCTCTCAAAGAAAAACCTCTTATTGACTTTTAATGTATGTTTTGATGTATGGAAGGAGATACAGGAAAGCGGGATAGAAACACAAATGGAACAAACACAATATAACTAAACATACCTCATAAAGGAAAAAGATTTTCCTTAAAGATACATTTTATAATAAGAAAAAATACAAAAAATTAATTAGTAATAACATTTAACCGAAGTGGGGGTGGTGATGATAACGATAATAATAATAATAATAATAATAATAATAATAATAATATTAATGATGATGATGATGATAATAATAATAAAACTTTAATTATTTAGTAACATTTGCTTACCACCCATCTTTGAGTGACAGATGTCTCTCCAATAAGGTTTGAAAGAAGTCCTGCCCCTTGCTCTACGTTGGCTGTTCTTTTCTGCCCTGCCACGGACTGTTGTGCATTGTCTGATATTGCTGTGGCAAATGCCATAAATCTGTGGATATTCAATCAAATATCTTGCTTACTACACATGTACATTGACAAGAAAACAACGGTTGATTTTCAGAATTTAAATATATGCCACAAGTATGTAAGTGTTGGTTGGTATTTTTACTATAATTTATCAAAAATAGTAAAACTGTAGATAAAGTAAAAATGTCACCAAATGGCTATATTATATTAAACATTTAAAGGAGGATAAAATATTTAGTTTAATATAGCTGTTTTGACATTTTCTCTTTGTTTACATGGCTACAACATTTTACCTCCTCCACTATCTTCCACCATTTAGTTTCTATTCTTTTTTTCTGAATATTTTCCTTTACAACCTTGTGTTTTGTCCATTTTTTTTTTCCTATTTTGATCTATAATGCCACCTAGTAAAAGTGAGGGCCTTTCCCTTCCATCTCCTTTTAATGTATAATAAAAACTGTAGATATAAAGCGTTAAAACCAATTAATTAGATAGAGTAGAATAATTAATTGCTCACCTTTGGTAAATCTTATTTCGCACCTTCCGAGGGAATGCCAGCAGGTAGTTACGTCCATCTCCTGAGAACACTTCTAGTGCCATTGGCTGAAGCAGATAGCGCCGCTTGTGAACCTCCCTAACAATGGAAATAACAACATGTCAATGTAGAGGATATGTCCAAAAGAGTTCTAATGTAACAATAATATATTGTTTATAGTTTAAAACAATTAATGAAAAACTTATATTTTTTAGTATATCAAAATATAATTTAGGCAATGAGAAATACTTGAACTAGTTAGCTAAATACATGTAAGTAGGGATAAAACCTATAATTCTTAAATTTTTTTTTCTTTCAATCTTTCAAGTGAAATTTATTTTAGAGCTCTAATACAGCTTATCTATAGTTCTGAACCAATTAACAGTTATTAAACACTTAACTGAATGTATGGATATTATAGTGAATGAATTATAAGAAATAAGATTAACATTTAGTTATGGTTTAAATTAGGAGGGATAACCAGCACATTTACTTTGGTGATACAAGCGTAGACACTCTTGACCTGATGAAGCTGTCTGTGACAGTGAAAGCTTGTCCTTAAAAAAATATGTTTGTATGTTCGTGTGTCGTGTTCTAACTAAACTATTTCTACTCCAGTATCACCAAGGTAAGTGTGCTGGCTATTCCTCCTAGTTTATACCATGATTTAGCCTATTGCTCTATTTCAATAAACATTTAGTTAGGATTTGAATTTTATATTATTTAGAGATGTCACAATACCTGTTTTTATCGATTCCGATTCTTAAGTTCAACCTCAATTTTTCTATTCCAATTCTCAAACATTTTTTTTTTCGCCATTATTTTTTCAAGCATCCAACCAGATATAAAAAAGTAGGTATTCAACTTCATAACATACCAAAAACTAAAAAACTTTAATTGTAATAAATGTTTTTAATCAATTTTAACAACAACAAAATATTTTTTACCAAGTATTAAATCATATAATCAAAATAATGAAATAATTAGGAATTACATTACAGTAAACATGTATTATTAACTACAAATGAAGCCTCATAGAATCAAACATCTGTAAATAATAAATAAAAAAGGTATAATAAAACAGTCATTGAGAACACAAGTCTATTCAATTCACCAAATAGGATTGTTAAATGATCGTGAACTGTTTTGAATTAATAACATCGGAAAGAAAATTTAAGTATTGTACTGGTGGCAACTTAAAATATTTAAGTAGGGCTACTTGAAGATAAAAACTTTTATGGAAGTATTATTTGTCAAATAAAAGAGATTAGCTTTGTAAAAACAGTCAAAAACTATTTTTTTGTATATTTAATAACAATTGTTATGACAGCCCTAATATTATTCCATTATATTTATATTTCCTCTTATGTTAATAATTTTTTCTCCAAGATCCAGATTTAGGTTTGACCCTACTTTACTTGTAAGCATTAAAGTTCCCAATTAAAACAAATAGCAATAGATTTCAAGCCCTGTCTTCAGCAGAAGGGTCTATCCTATATTTTACCTTATGTCCTCATAGGCGAACTTGGAACACTGTCTCATGGCCCGAGAGCGGCGCGGACTGCCTGGGGAGGGAAGAATAGGCTCGTGCATGTTCTCTGGGAGGGACTCAATGTCCCGGATCTCTCGGGACTTGAGCAAAGTGAAGCCATCTATCACATAGAAGTGCTCCTTTCCAAACAACAGCAGGCCCTCTGTCGTGTCTAAGCCTTGAATACGTGCACAGCGGAACATGTGGCTTATCTGTAATCACAAGGGAAGGATATATCAGTAGTGGGGATTCTTGAGATTTTCAATTGATTGCTTTTAGAGTGATTTTGTTATAAAGTTGCGAGTGCAGGATTTATAAAGACATGACTTTTCACTAACAATGTTTTTCAAGAAATGTATAAAAAATCTCATTTGAAAGAACATAAAACTTGTTTAACATACAAAGTAATAACTGTAGTTATGTATGCAGCAGAAACCTGCACATTGGATATAAGAGGTACCAGGAAATTGGAGAGGATAGGAATACATTTTTTGAGAGTATGTTAGCTTATGAGGAGAAACAGTACTAGGAATAAAGTTTTCGGAGCAAGAAATGGGCTAGAGGGAGTACACGAGATTGTAGAAGAAGTAAAGGTGAGATGGTAAGAACACATAATGAGAATGGAAATGGAAAAAATCCCAAGTAGAATTATGGAGATGAAGTACGAAGAAAAAAACCGCTAAAGGAGACCATGTAAGAAATGGGAGGAGCAAATAACAGCATGTGTGTGAGTGAGATGAGAAAAATGGAAGCAAATAAAGGAGGAAGAATTTTGGAAAGTAAGAGGAAGACAGAGGCTGACCTGGCAACAAGCTGTAAACAGTTGATTGTAATTAAATAGTGAAAACTAAACTTTCTGACTAAATATATATTGTCTCTAGCTCACTAGTTAATTTCAGTACATGTTCACTGGCGACTTGAATTAACATTTCTAACTTATTTTGTCCTGGGTCTCACCTTTTCCTGTTCTTCCAGTAGCCTTATCAGTGTTTGATTGTCTGAGGCTGTGTCTGGTTCCTCTCCAACCGTCGTGTCCGTATCTGTGTCATCCAAAGCATCCTCCGGCTCAGAAATGGATCTATGTACTGAATGACGTTCCAAAACTCCATGAAATCCTGAAACCAGACACGTAAAATATGATAAGAATCAAAGTGAATATAAGATTCTCAATTAATGCCTAGCTTAAGAGAACAATAGTAGGATGAAACAAATCTTACAAAATTATATTAAGTTATCACCTTTTCTGGTTAAGATAAAGCCTACTTCCATCTGACACCTTACATTAGTTGGTAGCATGTCTTCCACTGATCTAAGGGTCCCGGGTTCGATCCCTGACATGGCTGAAAAATTTATCATTGGTGAAATGTGGGTTTATCCTTTTAGAAAGATGAATTAATGGCCGGGGACTGGATATTGTGCCTGTCCTAGTCTTAAATTAGATTAAGCTAGATTATAAGGCATATTAAGGTATGGCAGGCCTAGCAAGGTTAGTGGAAAATATAGAGCTTGAAGAAAAAACTGATACCGGCCACAGGCTGGAAACAGTAGGAGATGTAAAAATTAAGCCTACTATCGCAACTTGACAGGAGAATCAAATACAGAGACCATGACAAAACATAAACACAGCAATGCTATTATTGCTGAGCTACACATTGTTTTGTGCTAAGTATTATCTTCAGAAACTCAACCTCAATCAAAGATTTTATTATAATGGGATTGAATTAAACAAAATGGTTTAAAATTATTTCCAAATCGAAATTTTATCACATTCTATGTATGGAAACATATTATTTTTGAGATTTCTTTTGATTATTGTGAAAACATTAGCACTGTATTCCTTAAAATAGTTAAATTTGTGAAAAAAGAAATTAGGCTCATAGAATTAAACAGCTAAATTAGCCTACAGAAACCCACAATGGTGGACATGAGGACAACTGTGCCAGTTTGGTCTTGATAATTTTGTCAATGATGGTGAGGTTGAGGCTGTAATGAGGTATTTTTTCTTTAATGGTTTACCAGTCTCCACCCACACAAATTATGCCTTCTTCCTCCATGCCTTATTTGTGTAAATCTGTGTACAGCCCATGTTGTTAGTAAGACCAAGAACATAAAAAAAAACTTTCAAATGTAATGAGTCCATATAATACACTTAATATTATTTTTTCTATGTTATCAAACACAAGAACCATCTAGATCAGCTGCTCTCAAACTTTTTGAATGGCATACCAACTCAATAATTTCCTTAATTTGTAGTACCACCATGCTAATGCGGAATATTTACTATTTTGGTACATTTTTAATTGTGCCCAGGGATATAACAACACAGAGTGGATGGCTGCACCACCTGTCTGAACTTAAATAAATGTTGCCAACCTGCCAACCCTCCATCCACTGATTAAGTCTCTTTTACTTTTGATTAGACTTAGTCATAATATATTTATAAGATTTCAGGAGGTTCTATATATTTTAATGACTTTAATTTGCTTGTTTTGTTTGGCTTCTCACGGTAGTACCACTGAGAATAATTGTATGTACCACAGTTTGGGAACCTCCCATTTAGGTTATTTATGTCTGGAATAGCTCCACTAGAAGTCCCCAACCAAAATACCAACCTATTTCTCGCAAGTCGTCCCCATTGCTATCAGAGGGCGGCACTTCTGGTACAATTTCCTCCACCGGTAATTGTGCCTCCAAAACCAAGTCCCTTTCTCGCTCAAACAAACTCTGCGGTCTGTATTTCTGGTAATACTCTTTGCTGTCATAGCTACTCGCTACTTTGTACTTCAATGCTCTCTAAAACAATAAAAGACAACCAAATACTAACTAAAACTTTCAACTTTTCATATTAAAATCTAATAATTCCATAATTCGCAACAGTAAAACTGGCTTGGGTTTGAAAAATCTCAGGTCAGAGTAATTCAATGTTTAATTCTCTTAAGTGCCCCGAAAATAACTTCAATCGAGGAAATTTATAATTTTATTTTACAGGTGTTTGTTCCAGTCAACGTGCAATAAGGCAAGGCAGATGGGACGGATATATAATAATTATAGAGGAGAATACCTCTTCAAACGCAAGGTTTGCTGAGGCTTAGGCCTACCTTATAGGGAAGCTCACTAGGCTAGGAAGCAATAGAAAACATGGGGCTCTTTCGCTGCATCTTTCGACACACTATTTCTCAATTCATATCTTTAGCTGAACCTTTTAAGTCAATATTTTTCAACAAATCTCTTTTGCTGCCTAACACTATTTCTCAATAAATCTAAGACATTTTAAACCGTGTTACACTGGATATTAAACAAAATTA
>CABFOW010006736.1:12500-29506 GCA_902141385.1 Timema californicum
TAGCGCTTTTAAAACGGTGGCGCATCATGGTTGGGTAGCAATTCTCCAACTGGCTTCTGACCGAGGAACCACCATGTTAAATGCCCTCCACTGCTGCCTGGCCTTGTCCAATTGGAGAAAAGGGAACTTCCCATTGGCGCAGGAAAACGTGAGCGATAGTGGCCACCAAGTGAGCCAATAGAAAGAAGAGTTCTCATGGACGTTGAGTACAGTGGTGAACTCGTCACGAATGGCTTAGAGAATATGAAGTGTGGAGCAGTCCAGGCAGAAGAGAGGGTGATTGGCACGGTCTGTGCAAGTGTAGAGGAAAGATACAAGGGCCGACTGAACAGTGAGGCACAACAATCCCCCACACTGGTTTGCGCACTTGCACACGAGTGAACCCTGTTTTACATAAAGAAGTATTTCTTCATCATATTATACAAAGCTTATCCTAGTAATCACATATTATTTCTTATTCCTAAATTATTAACAAATTATTTACAAATTATTTACATATGATACTTAGAGCAAGTTTCATCATAGTTTTGACATTGATTGATTGCAATAGTTCCTATCAACACCATATATAACAAGCAAACAAAATAAATGCCAATGTACAACATCTAAATTTAAAACAATACTCCCCTATCTAAGGCCAATAAATACCTGACAGAAAAGGCCCTTTTCAAGACCACCAAAATAAAACACAAGCTTGTCCCTTTCTAGGACAACAAATAATCGGTCCTTTTCAGGGCCACACTTGGACAGTGTTTTACCGAGGGGGTGTACCCAAGCAAGGTTTTGCTTTCGTCACGCACCGGGGTTGCGTAAGTGTGCACCGTGATGTATGCATCCCTCACTGGGTTGTGTGACTGTGCACCATGATGTTTGTGTCACACACTGGGTTGGTGTAACCATGCACTGTGTTGTTTACATCATGCATTGGGTTGGCCTAGCCCCGCACTGTGTTGTTTTCGTCCTGCACCAGGTGGGATAACCCCATACTGTGAGCTTTGGTCTCACAATGTTTTGGTAGGATTGAAAGTTGTCAAGGTCAGATACGCCATTCTGCACTGTTTGATAGGGTAGCGTCCGGCCCTTTTGTGTCCTCAGAGGTAGTGGGTTCGGGGTCCTCTGTTGTGGGTCGTTCTTGTAGCTGTGGTTCCCTGATGTTCTCACTGGTGGGTGCAGAACGTAGTTGTACCCTATGTATCTTTCTTGATTGCCCATTTAGGTAGGTAGCCCAGTAGACCCCTCCTGTTTGTTTATTCCCTGGATAAGGTCCTTCCCATTTGGGGGTGAAACCGGCGTAGTAGGCTTCTGTAGCGTTTAAAAGGGGGTGGGTTCGAACTAGCACTAGATCGCCATTCTGGAAGGGTTTGGTGTGAAGTGATGGAGGTTGAGTGTACCTTTGTTGATAGGCCACTTGATTTCCAAGCACCTGTTGTTCTCTTTGGGTGGCTCCTTAGCTGGGGTTCTCGTTGTCTTTGAGACAAATTTTATGGTTATGCTGTATGTTCTATGTAGAGGTTGCTGAGTGTTGAAAACTTCTTGGTGTTGGTCCAATAGTACGAGGAGTTGTTCTGGATGTTCTATTGGGACGTGTTGCCAGATTTTGTCCTGAGGAACCATAAGGGGATCTCCATTAAGTCTTGGAGTCCAGTACAGAATATGGCGCTCATAATTATCATATAATACTTGGCTGTTCTCGTAGTCCAGGATTACCTTCTGTTCTGTGAACCACGTTTGTCACAAAACAATAGTTCTTGGAGCTCATCGGACACCAGGAACGTGACGTTGATGTCTACCTTTTGCATGGTTAGGGGTAAATTTATCTGGCTTTGGATGGCGGGGTCACTCCCAACCTTGGCCAGGTGGATGGGTGTGGGTAAGGGGATTATATGCTTCAGGTTTGTAGGGGTAAGGTGTTGGTATTGGATGAAATTAGCGGTAGCCCCGGTATATAATAGGGCTAGTAGATGACCATGAGGAGTTTCACACAGAATTCTAGGAAGTGGTCAAGATGTAGAAGTGTTGAAACTGTTTATTACATGTGGTGGCCCTTGTTCCTGTCTCCCATAGGCGGAAGGGACCCTGTTGTACTCTGGTTTGGGCGTTTCCCAGTCTTTCCATTTCTCCCTGGTGTTGGTTTAGCGCTGGGCAGTCACTGTGAAAATTTTACCCTGGATAGTGGTAGCATCTTGGTTGTCGAGGTTCAGATGTGGTTGCTGGGTTCTTGATGGGGCGTGTCATCATTGTTGCAGGTTTGTAGCCAGGTTTCCTTCCACCGATACAGCTCTAGTGATCAGTTCTTCCAAATCTTGCGGGTGTGGAGCTCGAAGAAAAGCCCTTAATCCCGGTCGGACTATTTCAATTAACATAGGAATTATCTCCGTTGAGGAGGCGGTAGGGGCCAAGCGTTGATACAGCCGTACCTTGTGTTGTAGGAATATCTCTCGGGGCACGGTTTGTGTTTGTTCCTTCCCATACATTTCTACGCGGAGAGAGGCTATGATGGTTGTACTAGCAATGTGGTGCGTTAGACATTGTTTGAATTCTTCCCACGTGATAATATAAGTTTCCACTACTGGAAAGCGGTGACCTTGAGTTGCTGTTGGATGGTAGGTACCCTTTTTAGCAGGTCTACTCGAGCGGTTATGAGCTTAGTGAAGGTAGTAGGGTCTTCATGCCCTCGTCCGTGAAAGTTTGTTAGAGTTGGTAGGGGGTAGGAGCTTGGAAACGGACAATGGTAAGTGGCAGTCAGGTGGGAGCGGTATGGTGGGGCACTGGCGGTGGAGGAGGTGGACCGTTGGCATGGTGGACATCAGAAGAAGAGGCCAATGAGGTCTTTAGGCTCATCTTTCCAACCCAGGCACTGGTAGTGATGGTAGTGGTAGTATTGCCGGCAGTCCTCGCAGATAATATCTCGGACGTCTTCCCTGGTGTAGGTTAACAACCCTGGGCAATAATGTATTTTCACTGGTGATTCAACACAGGTAGTGTAGCGATAGGCTGGTTCATTGCTGTCATGTGGCTTGTCTCCCATCCAATGCATAGGTGATGATAGTGCTTTTGGCAGGAGGTGCAGTTTACATAGTGTCAGTGTCCCCTACCTAGAGTACATGATGGGTTGTTACACTTTTGAATTCTGGTCTTAACTATATTGTCTTCTTTGGCGAGGTTGTCTTGCCTTATTTTTTAGGTTGTTTGGGCTCGACCTTGTTTTGTTCACACCCGGAAGTGTTGCGTGGTGTTCTAGGGTCGCGTAGTTGGTCTGTTGGACATTCGTTCTGTGTCTTGAGTTGTCCCACATCTATGCACTAGAAATGTTATCCCTCGCTGCGGCTTCAGTGTTAACTGGGTGATGTCACAACGACAACGACGTTGTGTTCAGACACGTGTGATTAGGGGTAGGAAAAAGGTAGGTGAGAGTGTTCAGTCAACATTAGTCTTGGTGGAGCAGAATGATGTCCCGGCAACACGAGTCACAGTGGAACAAAAGGATGTCTCAGAAACTTGAGTCACGGTGGAACATGAGTAAGTCCAGGCAATGTGAGTCGCGGTGAGAAGTAGGGTGACGGTGGAGAGAGAGAGAGAGGGTTAAACACTATTGCTCTTTCGTAACATAAGACAATTTAATAGCTCTTTCCAACGGATGGCACACCCGGGTTGGGTAGCCACTCTCCGAGTGGCTTCTGACAAAGGAACAATCGTGTTAAATAGGGGTGTGAAGAGGCCACTATATAAATTTGAAGTGAAGTCAAAGAGAATCTTGAAACTTGCAAAGGATAGTTGAAGTCGAAGCTACCTATGATTTTTGTTGTCACTTAACACCACTTTTAATTTTAGAATTAATTATTTTTTTAGATCTTGTCAGTAACAAGGACCAGGAAAATTTCCTTATTTATTACCAAAGGGCTATATTAATAAGTAATGCACACAGGCTTACTGATAAGCTTAGTAACGTATCAATTAAGTTTTATTCTGAAAATTGAAAAATGACACCTGGACAGGGGAGTTGAACCAGGGACTTTTGGCTTGATTTGGGTTTGATTCCCATGTCTTCGTGTCATTTTTCAATTTTCAGAATATATCTAAATGGACTAATCCTCGCAGGCAGAAGAAAGGGTGATTGGCGCGACTTGTGCAAGTTTGGAGGAAAGATACAAGGGCCGACTGAACAGTGGGGCACAAGAAGTTGATGGTTAAACTTGTTTAACCTAATACACAAACTTAACACTAAGCACACAACCCTAATGCTTTAAAGAATACTTCTGACAAATAAAATATACATTTGAGAAGCCATGAATAATTTTAGGAAATAATTGCCAGTCTCCATTTATACATTTTCAAATAAATTAAATATAAAGGGTATAAGTAGAATAGTTTATAATGATAATTATATTTATGACACAATATTAATCAGATGTTGGCACCATGTTGTCAAGTGTTTGTATTGTATGATTTGCCATCACAATATTTATCATGGAAACCATTTGTTGAATTCCCAGTTGAAGAGATAATCAGCAGTAAACATGCTTAGTTTATGTGGAAAGGATAATGACTTACATTGTCTCCATAGTCCAACTCTGGCCTGTATGGGTAATGTAAGTAGAAAAGTTCATTCTTCATCATCTTTTTCCTCATACGACTTGGCCCTTCCGTCATGTCCAACATCCACTTGTCCAATCTAGACAAATACACACGTTATTCTACAAGGTGGCTCTCATTCCAATACAACATTTCAGTCTAGGACTTTGGTCATTTAAAATAAATGCTTTAATCAATTAGAATTTTAAACTAATAATTATTTGTCTCAAGGAAAACAGCTTTTTGCTTTATGAGGTACATTTTCTTATATTTGGCAAAAGGTACTAGAAAGGTGGAAGGAAACATATTAAAGGAACAAACACAATATGGTTTTTACAATGAAAAGCAGGGTACAGTTAATACTTTGCAGATTTGCCACCAGACAATAGGGTAATGGCCGATTCTTGAAGAAAATTGATCATTACCATCCAATTTCCTGGCCTAAGTTTCCTTTTTGTCAAAACTCATCAGGAGGGAGTGTGAAATGTGCAACAACACTATAAGGAAAAAGGAAATTTGTCAAGAATGACAACGCATTTTGGCAGCAGCCTTGGACTAAACTAACTAAGTAACCTTCCTTTCAGGTTGGCTTCCTTCCCAAGGACTACTGTTAAATTATTTCAGACTACTTTTGAAAGGTTATATAAGAATAGGATGAATTTTCTTCAACTTAGTAGGGCCTAATACAACATCGGAACATAGTCCTAATATTTTAGGATACAATTACTGTGTTCCAGTCAGTTTGCCAAAATATTAAACTAGTGGATCATTGCAGCAATGATTGCATATAATCTCACTAAAATATATTTAAAACTTTTTATTGGGAAAAGTTATAAAAAATGAGGCTTTGCTCAGTTTTCCATTTAAAGGTTTACTCGCCTAAGACTATCAATCCATATAGTTTGAGCTTTCAGTGTTTAATTTCAAGCGAAATATATTTCTTCCCTACAAACCCCGATAATAACTTCAAAACTTCCACTCTCTCAGCTTTCTAAATATATTTCTTACACCATACTAGAGGTGTGCAAAGCTTTGAAACTTCGACTTTGCTTTAAAAATAATCCAGCTAGAACAATAATAAATATTCATATGGAAAAAATCTTAAATATTGATTTGTAAGCTTTGATAGCTTGATTTATCATAATAAAACTAAATATTATAAACATTTGTGCAAAAGAACATTTTCGAAGTAATTTTAGTGCATAAAGTAAAATAACTACAAAATAATATTTTTTCAAGCATAAAGCAACTAAATAAAATATTCATACTTCGATTCAACTTCGAGAATATTTCCTTTATTCAATTTGAGTTCACTTCGAATTGGTAAGTGGACTTCGCACGCACCTGCACTATACAATTAAAGTAAGAATTGAGTTATTATTTTCAGCCAAAGAGAAATATTTTACTAAATGATATATAACCATACACAAATAAGGGTTAAAATGCTGATATAAACAAATAACAATTGTACAGGTGAGCCACTGCACACACAGTGTAAAAGCTGCAAGTTCTTTAGGAAAATCACAATTTGTGAATGTGTGAAATGCCAGGCCTCCACAGTGGTAATTACAATAACAATAATAATTATAATAATTATAATGAATTAATGATAATAATAATAGTAACAATAATATTATATGAAAATCTGGCTTTTGTTGGAAGCTAGTATTTTTGCTAACATCTTTTCATAGTTTCAATGACCAAAAATGAGCTTATCAAATTATATATATTTAGAAGAAGATACAGGAAAGGAGAATAGAAACATATAAAAGGAATGAACTAAGGCTCTGCAAGGACTTGGTTTTCGAGCTTTAAACTGAATTTGTCATTAAAGCTCGAGAGCAAGATCCAAAGTTTTGAAGGCTCATCATTTTAAAGCTTCCCCTTGATGTACTGTCTATACAAATACTTTTTTTTAAATATTTAATTTAGATGATATCAGCAGTCTCACTTAAAAATCATTTGGTAACTTTAATAAATGGTTGTAATACAAATTTCACTCAACAGGGCTCTAAAACTACTCTCAACAGGTAGACTAATTCAATATTTTTGTTCATTTTGAATTATGCTTGATTGAAGTTTCATTGCCATGGCAGAGCCATGAAAATAAAAACTATAATAATTGAATCACTAAATACTTGAATAATCATTATTTTTACTATTTTTAAACTGGGTCTCTTCTTTAAATTATAATTTCAGTTAGATTAAAAATTAAGCGTTGAGAATAGGTAGGCAATTGATTGTTTTAGAACTTCAGATATTTCAAATTTGTAACAATATGTTCAACTACATGACTATCATTAGTTATTATTTAGTTATAGAATTATGTTGGTTAAGCTTTCTAAAATTAGTTTTAATCAACCTTTCAATAAATATTTATCCAAGCTTACCACATTTAGATATAAAAACATTTACTATTTAATAATGTCAACCAGAAATATTATTTTAACCATCTAATTTTTCATTTTTAAAAATGCCAAAAGTTTTAAGTATTTTTGTAAAAGAACTCCAATATTTAAAAGATGGCTTTTACATATTTGAAAAAGCTCAAAAATATTATGTGTAGATTGTGTAAAACCCGCGTGGACTGTTTTAGAAATTTGGAAATAATAATTTCCATGTACTTTGGTGATTGACATGTATGTTAGCATTATTACAAAAATAGTTCATTCCAAACTAGGTTATTGTACATACATATAATATATATTGTGTCTAAGACGTATACTTTAAAAAGATTATTATGGTATTTATTTTGTAATAAGTATGCCTTCTTTATGAAAATTATAATTAAATAGTAATAAAATATTATGTAAGGCAATATTTTTAAAATTGATGTTATTTAAATGTTTGTGTTTATGGTAGGCCAAGAATAGTCAAAAACATTAGACCTTTCAGATGTAATTTTTCTATTCATAACAATTTATATTAGAGTTAATTTGTTATTATTTCTAGCATCAACCCTCCCCCTTTTTAAGATTTTTTTTTCTATCTTTTATATCAAAATACAATTAGTTTATTTATTTATTGAAATACAATAACTTTATTTACCATAAATCACTTTATTTACCATAAATCATGTTCTAACCTTTTATTTAGCAATTTTTCTTTTTTACCAAAATTCAACTCTTTACTCAACAAAATCTAATTTTATTTACCACAAATCAGGATTTCTATTTACCACACATCAGGCAGGACCTAGCCTTTTATTTACACTTCTTTTTTAAACCAAAATACGTTTTATTTAACAAAATTCAATCATTTTATTTACCACAAATCAGGGTATCTATCCAGTGGACAACAAGTTAATGGCCGCCTCTTGAGGAAAATCAAATGTTACCGACTTAGTTTTCAGTTTATCGGAACTCATCAAGGTAATGTGAAACACGTAAAGCAACATTTTAAATGAGAAAACCAAAATACACAACAGGTAGAAAAAATAAATTTGTAAAGAATGATAAGATATTTATATAGGAACATGTAAAAGAAATACCATAAAAGACAAACAGAAGAAATTGACACTGTATGCGAATAAATAATATATCTCTAAGTGAAAAGAGGTTTTCCTTATAGAAACAAAGAAATATCTTGTATTGACCTGCAAGGTGTGACAGGCCCCCATAGGCCCCTTTCTCGAGTCAACTCCGTTTCGGTCTGAAGCCACTCCTCAAACACATAGCGCTGCATATGGGCCTGGTTCTGAACCAATAATAAATACAACAATATTAGGGGGGTTGTTTAGCATGTGTCTTTGAATACATGATACAACTCTAATACATTTACTAAACAAGGAAACAAGGACCCTAACAGATAGCAAGTCACAGTGCTAAGAAAAAAAACCGAAAAAATAAACTATTTAAACAAACCCTTGAAGTGAGAGGATTTCATCAAGAATGAAACCATGACCTACTGACCAAAAAACCTTTAACAACTTCCAAAGTAAATAACTGTATCTAGAAAATAGGAAAATTATATTTTTATTTTAAAATTAGAGCATGCATGAGTTCACACACATGCAAATACACACACCTAATCACGCCGTTACCTTAAAGGGTAGTCAAGACACTGTGCATATTGCTCAAAAAAAACCCTCTGTACTTACTTAATCCCTTTATCACTAATAAGCCATATTTTTTTAAAGTCTAACCCACCGCTATAGGTGACCCAAACTTGCCAAGTTTGCCTTTACTTGGCCTCACAATCGGGCATACTGCTTACTGACAGTTAGTTTCACTTTTTAAATAAAATAAAAATGATATTTGGTTTTGATCAAAATGAGCTATGTGCTTTCCATTAGGTGGCAAAGAAAGAAACTGTTACAGTTTATATGACAATTTTTCTTACAATAGGTTTCACAATAGATTAATATAATATTGCTTCAATAAATGCATTTAGTTTGGAGTATATGTCAAGTGCATCCTGTAATGTGATGAAATTTTTTTTGCTTCATTTAAAAGGTTTCACATGAAAACACCACTATGCTTATGGCAAATATTCAAGAACTGTTGATATATTTAAAAATTAAACTAAACATATTTACTAAAGCACAGTTTTATTTATTTTGTCCAGAAAGTTAAATTTGCTATAAAAACTGTAAAAATACTGGTCCTAACTCACCTTTCCTTTCATTCCACTTTAAACATAAAATTAATTCTAACATTTAAAATATATCCATATTCTTTTTCTAATGCCATTAGGGTTTGTAGGCTTGATATGTCTTAGCCTTCTAACGGCCTTGACTGATATATTTAACAGTCTTTTGTTATTAAGGCACTATGTAGGTTACCCCAATGAGCCGAGATGATGTGATAATGATTATGATTAATTGGTGCCAGTAAAAGTCTTAATCCTAATTTAAGTCTAATTAACCAGACTATGGCGACCATAGGAACAACTCCCCCTTCAGGAAAAATACCTATGGTACCATCGGAAATCGAGCCCTGGACCTCTAGATTAGTAGCCACCAGACCAAGAGACCGGTCTCACATATATCTTCCAATGGCTGATTTTCATGTTTCAGTGATGAAACTAGACAGTCGACACCAATGCCATGCACTTTAACAATAGTGCCTTTGATAATGAAATTTGTGAGGAGCATGTTAGCTATAAGAGGAGAGATAAGATTAGGAATGAAGTTATCAAGGTAAGAGTAGGGTTGGGTTACAAGGGGTACATGAGATAGTAGAGGAAGCAAGACTAAGATAGTAAGGGCATGTAATGAGAATGGAAAAAGAGAAGATGCCAAAGAAAATGTTGGAAATGAAGTATGTAGAAAAAGACCGCAAGGGAGGCCAAGAAAGAGATGGGAGTAGCAGATAACAGTAACTGTTCAAGTGAAAGAAGATGAATGGAAGAGATTAAAGGAGGAAAAATAGTGGAAGTATAAAGGAAGATGGAGGAATTTTACTAAACCGACCTGGCACAGGCTGGAAACAGTCAGTGATGATGATGATGATGATATGGTATGTGTATTAGAACAGCAATAATTTTTAATAAATGGTGCAGTGGTTCCCAAACTGGAGTTAGAGAAATCTTCCAAGGGGTTCGCCAGAATATTTCTGTAATGGTGGATTTTTGCAGCACTTTGTGAGGAAATGGGAAGAATTTACAAATGTTTATCGTCTCACACTGAAGTCAGGTGATTATCTCGATGTAGAACTCTTACAAGATTGTTTGAACTTAAACACACAGTTTTTGTTTTTCTTACCAACCATTCCTTTCACAAAGCAAAGTGCATGCAAGTTCAAATGTGGCTCCAGGCTTTCACCTATTTGGCAGACATTTTCTTAAAAATGAACTGTTAAAACCTAACTCTTTAGAGATCAAATATTAAAGTTTTTACTGTGCAATGCTGTCAAGACGTTCATAAAAAGATTAACTTTCGGGAAAAGTTTTTAGTTATCAATCAAACTGAGAGCTTTGATACCCTTCACGACTTCATAGAAGAGAATCAGATTTCTTTGGACAAATATTTTAAGAGCATGGTTATAGAACACCTGAAGGGACTTGGAAAAACTTTCAGAGGATATTTCCCAGCCATGTCCAATAATAACAATTGGATTTGCAATCCCCTGGAAGATACAGCAGTTTTGAAATTCTCCACATTAAGCGTGAATGACAAAGAGCAGATCCTTGAAATTTCCACTGATTTTGAATTAAAGAAAAGCTATAAATCTTTGTCATTAATTCGTATTTGGTTAAGGTTAAAGGAGGAGTTCCCAGTGTTAGAGAATAAAGCTAATACATGTTTGTTACCATTTTCTTCTATGTATTTGAGTGATAAATATTTTTCTTCATATGCTTGTTTAAAAAATAGATACAGAAACAAGATCAATGCTGAAAGTGACTTGAGACTTTATTTATTGTCTGTGGTTCCTGACTTTAAGGGTCTGTGTCATCCAAAACAAGTGCATCCTTCTCACTAAGTCATGAGAAGAAGTGAGTGGCTGTTAAAACTTGTAAACAATTTTGAAAAGTAAATCTACATGAAATTTTGTGATTAAAGGAAGGTATTTCTGTTGTGTCAAAGCAGCAATTTCCAAGAGACTACCACTTAAAATACATTTGAAATGTGATAATATTGCGACAGTAGAGATTAAAAAATGTTACTACAATACTTTGCTTGTTTAATTTAAGTTTTAATTTTTTTAAATTCATAGTTATTTAAATATTATTTATTTCATTACATTAGGTAGCGTATCCCAAAGTACCTAACAGAGCTATGGTAGGTTAATTTAAAGGTATTTAATGATTTTAATTAAGAGTTAAAAAAAAAAATGTTATTGAATTGTAAAAATATTCAAATGCAGTCTTGCCTAATAAAATAGGAATGAACATATTGCAATAGTTGAAATTATGTTCGTGTTTTAAATAGAATATATTCTCAGAAATCGATATATCAGAAAAATCGAATATATTTCTTGTTTCCTACGTGAAGATAGATAATAGATATTAAAGAAATTATTATTATTATTATTAATAATAATAATACATACATACATACATACATACATACATACATACATACATACATACATACATACATACGTACATACATACTTAGGCATTATTGAGTTCACTATTTCTAATGTTTGTTTAATTGTTAAGCATGTTTTTTTAAATTTCTCTGTATTTTTATTTTAGCTTTATTATCAAAATAAATTATAATACCGTACCTAAAGATGATTAAAGTTGATAAAAGGTAACTAAACCTAATCTGTTTGTTTATTTCACATTTTTTTTTTAGAAACTTAACTCATTCTATCAACTCTTTTAAAAATAACTTAAAGACACTCAAATTTTGATTGATTTGATTTCCAAACAATAATATGAGTCAATATTGTTTAATTTGGCTGGATTTTAAGCAGTATTTTGTGAGGGTTGGTTGGGTTTGATTAAAATTGAAAGTATGATTGAAATAGATATTAATTTACAGCTTTGGCCAAAATTGTGTAATTTAGGTATATTTCTAAATCATTAAATTTCTTACAATTTGCAAAGATTCAAATTTAAAATTTGATATTCGAAAATAAAATGTAGAATCGGATTCAAAAAATAGTGGATTCGACCCATCTCCAGTAATAATGTTATTAAAGTGGTGTAGTCTGCATACCATCTGGTGCTGCTTGGTGCGGACCTCAACCAGTTCCTTGACTAGGGCTACATGATTGAGTGTCCAATCAGCCACCTCGTAGTGAGACAAGCTGGAGTACCGCACCCGGATGGTCTCCTCCTTCTTCACCTTGGTGCGACTAGCTAGACGTGTCAAGCCACCGGTCACCTTCTGGATTTTCTGATGACAAGCAAACACAAACCAACCTATAGTATAGTTAGAGCATTTTATTTTACTTCTTGTTTGGTTCCTGTATTTGAACAATAGTAATGTGAATGCATAATATATATATGCGAGAAATATTTAACAAACAACTATAGTATACCTACATTGGTGGCCATATAGGATAATATGTTATTAATCACAGTTACTAGATTGCGAGTGATGGGAAGGCTGGGGTTTTAATCCTGTTTAGGTGTAGTAAGGGTAGTTTTTAGGAGTGTGTGGAGTCCACTTTTGCGATTCGAAGCAAAGATATTTCCAAAGCCAAATCAAAGTTAAAAATATTTTTAAAATTAATAATAAAAAAATGTTTAGTGTTGGATAGACATATTTTTATCCCTCGTTGCAGCTTAGGGGGTAACTGGTTGATGTCACGACGGCGACGTTGTGTTCCACCCCGTGTGGGCAGGGGTAGGAAAAAGGTTGGAGAGATTGTTTCGGCAACATGAGTCGCGGTGGTAGGTAAGATAGAGTCCCAGCAATGTGAGTCGAGGTGAGAGGTAGGATAAATTCCCGGCGACGCGAGTCGCAGTAAGAGGTAGGATGAAGTCCCAGCAACGAGAGTTGCGGTTGGAGAAGATAGAGTCCCAGCAACGTGAGTCACGATAGGAGGTAGGATAGAGTCCTGGCAACGTGAGTTGCGGTGGGAGGTTGGATAAAGTCCCGGCAACGTGAGTCGTGGTTAGAGGTAGGATAAAGTCCCGGCAACGTGAGTCGTGGTTAGAGGTAGGATAAAGTACTGGCAACTTGAGTTGCGGTGGGAGGTAAAGGATGACGGCGGAAGGAAAGGGAGTTCAAACAAAATTGCTCTTTACAAACATAACAATTTATTAGCTCTTTCAAACGGCGCACCCGAATTAGGCAGCCACTCTCCAACTAGCCTCTGACTGAGGAACCACCGTGTTAAATCCCCTTCCCTGCTGCCTGGCCTTGTCCAATGGGAGAAAAGGGGGCTTCTCATTGGAGTGGTAAAATGCGAGCGATAGTGGCTGCCAAGCGAGCCAATAGAAAGAGGAGTTCTCATTGGCACTGTGTACAGTGGGAAAAGCGTCACGGACGGCTTAGAGAACATGGACTGTGAAGCGGTCCAGGCAGTAGAGGGGGTGGGTGGCGCGGTCTGTGCAAGTGTGGAGGAAAGATACAAGGGCCGACTGAACAGTGAGGCACAACAATCCCCCACACTGGCTTGCGCACTTGCACACGAGTGAACCCTGTTTTACATAAATAAGTATTTCTTCATCATATTATACAAAGCTTATCCTAGTAATCACATATTATTTCTTATTCCTAAATTATATGACTCTATAAGGAAAACCTCTTTTCGCGTTGCGCGTTTCACACTCCTCCCTGATGAGTTCCGATAGAATGAAACCTAGGTCGGGGGATTGGGCGGTGACGATCAATTTTCTTTAAGAGACATCCATTACCTCTTTGTCCATTGGCAGCAGTGTAAAGTGTGAACTGTGTTCTTCTTTTCATTGTAATGGCCATATTGTGTTTGTCCCCCTTTTATATGTTTCTATCCACCTTTCCTGTACCTNTTTTCATTGTAATGGCCATATTGTGTTTGTCCCCCTTTTATATGTTTCTATCCACCTTTCCTGTACCTTCTTCCAAATATATTATTCCTAAATTATTAACAAATTATTTACATATGATTCTTAGAGCTAGTTTCATCATAGTTTTGACATAGATTGACTGCAATAGTTACTATCAACACCATCTACCACAAGCAAAAAAAAAACACACAACATATTGATACATGAGAGATAAAATTAAAAAACACAATACTGCCCTTTTTAGGGACAACAAATACCTGGCAGAAAACTGCTCTTTTCAGGGCCACCAATATCCAACAAATAATCGGTCCTTTTCAGGGCCACACTTGGACAGTGTTTTACTGAGGGGGTGTACCCACGTACTGGAGTTGTGTAACTGCACATTGTGCTGTTTGTTGCACACACTGGGTTGTGTTAACGTCATTGTGTTTGTGTCATGCACTGGGTCGGAGTAACCACGCATTGTGTTGTTAGCTTCACGACTTGGGTTGGCATAAAAACCCACTATGTTGTTTGCTTCATGCCTTGGGTTGGCGTAACCACAGACTGTGTTGTTTGCGTCCCACATTGGCTTGATGTGATCACGGACTATGATGTTGGCATTGCACACTGCGTCATGCACAGGGTTGGCGTAGCCACGTACTGTAGTGTTTGTTTCCCGCACTGGGTTTGTGTGACTACACACTGTAATATTTGCGTCACACAACAGGTGAGATAACTGCACACGGTGATCTTTGGCCTCACAATGTTTTGACAGGATTGGAAATTGTCGAGGTCAGATTCACCATTCTGCACTGCTTGATAGGGTAGGGTCAAACTCTTTTGTGTCCTTAGAGGTAGTGGGCCCGAGATCCTCTGTTGTGGGTCGTTATTGTAGCTGTCATTCCCTGATGTTCTCACCGGGGTGTGCAGAACATAGTTGTCCCCTATAATTCTTTCTTGAGTGCCCATTTGGATAGATAACCAAGTAGATTCCTTCTCTTTGTTTGTTCACTGGGTAAGGTCCTTCCAATTTGGGGGTAAAACCGGCGCAGTAGGTTTATGTAGTGTTAAAGAGGGGGTGGGTTCGAACTATCACTTGATCGCCATTCTGGAAGGGTTTGGTGCGAAGTGATGGAGGTTGAGTGTACCTTTGTTGATAGGCCACTTGATTTCCTCGTACCCGTTTTTCTCTTTGGGCTGTTCCTTGGCTGGGATTCTCGTTGTCTTTGAGACAAATTTGATGGTTGATGCTGCATGTTCTACATAAAGGTCGTTGAGACTTCTTGGTGTTGGTCCGGTAGCCCGAGGAGTTGTTATTAATGTTCTATTGGGGCGTGTTGCCTAATTTTGTCCTGAGGAACTGTAGGGGGATCTCCATTAAGTCTCGGAGTCGAGTACAGAGTATGGCGCTCATAGTTATCATATAATACTCGGCTGTTCTCGTAGTCCAGGATTACCTTCTTTTCAGTGAACCATGGTTGTCCCAAAATCAGTGGTTCTTGGAGCTCATCGGACACCAGGAATGTGACACTGATTTCTACCTTTTGCATGGTTAGGGGTAAGGTTATCTGGCCTTGAATGGCGAGGTCACTCCCAACCTTGGCCAGGTGGATGGGTGTGGGTAAGGGGATTAAATGCTTCAAGTTTTTAGGGGTAAGGTGTTGGTATGGGATGAAATTAGCGATAGCCCCGGTATATAATAGGTCTAGTAGAGGACCATGAGGAATTTAACACAGAACCCTGGGAAGTGGTCAAGATGTAGAAGTGTTGAAACTGTTTATTACATGTGGTGGCCCTGGTTCCTGTCTCCCATTGGCGGAAGGAACCCTGTTGTACTCTGGTTTCGGCGTTTCCCAGTCTTTCCATTTCTTGCTGGCGTTGGTTTAAAATTGGGCAGTCACGGTGAAAATTGTACCCTTGATAGTGGAGGTCGCGATTCAGATGTGGTTGCTGGGTTCCTGATGGGGTGTGCCATCATTGTTGCAGGTTTGTAGACAGGTCTCATTCCAATGATACAGTTCTAGTGATCAGTTCTTCCAACTCTTGCGGGTGTGGAGCTCGAAGAAAAGCTCTTAATCCCAGTCAGGCTAGTTCAATTAACATAGGAATTATCTCCGTTGAGGAGGTAGAAGGGGCCAAGCGTTGATACAGCCGTACCTTGTGTTGTAGGAATATCTCTCGGGGCTCGGTTTATGTTTGTTCCTTCTCATACATTTCTGTATGGAGAGAGGCTATGATGGTTGTACTAGCAATGTGGTGCGTTAGACATTGTTTGAATTCTTCTCACGTCATAATATATTCCCCGTTAAGTTTCCACAGTGAGGAAGCGGTATCCTTGAGTTGCCGTCGGATTGTAGGTATCCATTCTAGCAGGTCTACTCAAGCGGTTCCGAGCTGGAGCTCACAGTGTTGAGTGAAGGTAGTAGGGTCTTCATGCCCTTGACCATGAAAATATTGGTAGGGTTGGTAGGGAATATGGGCTTGAACATGGACGTTGGTAGGTGACAGTAAGGTAGGAGTGGTATGGTGATGTACTGGCGGTGGAGGAGGTGGACCGTTGGCATGGTGGACATCGAAAGAAGAGGCCACTGAGGTCTCTAGGCTCATCGTCCCCACGCAGGCACTGGTAGTGGTAGTATTGTCGACATTCTTCGCAGGTAATCTCTCGGCCATCTTTCCCAGTACAGGCTAACCCTGGGCAGTAATGTATTTCCACCAGTGACTCAACGCAGGTATTGTAACGGTAGGCTGGTTTGTTTTTGTCACGTGGATCATCTGCCCATCCGATGCATAGGTGATGAAAGGGCTTTTGGCAAGATGTGCAGTTTACATAGTGTCGGTCTCCTCCTGGGTTACACGATGGGCTGGTAAACTTTTGACTTCTGGTCATAACCATCTTGTCTTCTCTGGCGAGGCTGTCTTGTCATCTTTGCTGAAGTTGTTTGGGCGCCAGCGGGTTTTGCTCACTCCCTGAAGTGTTGTGTGGTGTTCCTGAGACGTATAGTTGGTCCGTTGGACATTTGTCCTGTGTCTTGATACTTCCCACGTTTAGGCGCCAGAAC
>CABFOW010006737.1:0-29506 GCA_902141385.1 Timema californicum
CACTTCACGGGGTGCGGTGTGGATCAATGTTAAACCTTATGGGAGAAAGTGGCCTGGAACTCTTAATTCATCCACTACTCACAGGTCTTACTTTGAGCTCCTTGTTTCATTTTCAATTTATTTAATTGGTGGGCATAACAATAAAAATAATTGGTATTTTTATATTTCTAATTTTAACATTTACATCTCCTTCACGTCTGCACATAAAAGCGGCTTCATAACATATCTGCGGATCACTTTGTTGACTGCATGTTTCATTAACTCTCCATGGCAGAGTCCACAGGACATAGTAAACGATAATGGCAGTGACTTCGGTGTGTCATGACAACCATCCTATGATGAATGCAGAGCTCGGGTTACAGAGTGACAGCAAGCACAGTTTATCTTAATTCTACCAGCTTGTTGTCTCACATTGAAGTGATTATGGTTTTTACTGATCTCATAAATAAAATAGAGAAATTGTGTAGAGGATTTTTTAAATTCTTTTGTGTTTTTAATTATAGGTGTACTGATTCATTAAAAGCGATTACCTATACCGACTGACGATTGTTTAAAAAAATTGTTCATGCTACAATTATTTATACCGATATGTCCCGATTATCGATTATATATTAATAATTATTGGGCCATACGCTTAAGAGAATAATAACAATTAATTTAACTAATACAAAAAGATTGTATTAAAAATCAACAGTTAAAGCTGTGATAAGCTTATTCTTTGATTAATCTTTTAATAACCGGCGAAAGTTTGACCTGGATTGTTAGTTTTATTAACAGTATTGACTCATATTTCTTTATCTAGCTATGTAATATTTGCGTAGCCGACAACCCAGATGAAGTGTGTGTATAAGTGTGATTTTTGCGATTTTGATCACTAAACTCCTACCTAGAAAATTAGTCTTTAAATTTTACCTAAAAGAGACGATTGATTGGCATATAATCGCCAATGACGGTTAATTGCCGATGTACCAATAATCGCCTGATAACGGTTCATCGGTGTCTGCATCGGTACACCCCTAGTTTTAATTATGTAATGAAAATTATTAGACAATTTGTATGAATTTCAAAATAGATCGTTTTTTTTGTTTTTTTGCCTTATTTTGCTTGGGGTAGGGGAAGTGGAGTGTTGGGTTGCACCCCGAAGCCCTCCCTTACGAGCTGCCTACAGTATAGTCTTGGAAACTCAACCGAATGTGGACTGAGATGATGTCGAGTCATTAAAATGTCGAGTTTTACGAATGAACTTGCATAAGATGCATGTTTACTTTGTCATGTTTACTTAACAAAGATGAATCACAGTACAGTTGCGAATATTATAGGTACAGTTGTAATGTACTGTAGTATTGTACGGTACAGTAACACTAATATACAGAAATGCAATACAGTACTGTACATATAATATAATTCGAATAACACGTTACTGAATTGTAAAACTAACAAACACGACACTTGTAAAAATACCACAGCAATTGTTCCACTCGAGCTACACAAACAAACTGAGAGGTTATACAGTTGAATAACCTTGTATTGTGATGAATGGCGCCAATTACTGTGTGCGTGTCGAGTTACACAGAATGTCTAGTTATCGAGTGTAAAGTTTCCGAGCCTCTTCTGTATATTAATTTATAAATTAAGAACTTTACAACAAATGTGCATCCATGTATATTTACTAGTTTACACTTTGTTTGTAATGATGTACACTCAGTTTACCATGAAATTTATCAACCTTTCCTTGGCGGATTAAATTATGGTCCTATCTTATAACTACACCATAACGGAAAAGTGCATGGTAAGTTTGCTATCGCACAAGGTAAATGGAGTGTACATTTTGGCCTACATACATTTTGTAGTATGAATTATTTATTAAGTTAATGCATAATGAATCTGCTTGCTTTGTTTAGCTGTTTGGTATTAAGATTTATTTTAGTATTATTTTTGTTCATCAAGTTACTTCTTTTAAGGTGACCTGGTGGTCTTGGGGTAATGTGTCAGACTTCTGTGCTTCGGGTTCGGGGTTCAATCCTAGCTTCATTTTCGAGGAAAAAATAGCGTTTGGGTTATTATGACCACCATACTTTCGTCCGCTAACTTTAGCTTCGACTTTGCTTCTAGCGTCAACGCACAGAATAAAATCAGTTTGCGTCAACAGTTGGCAATACTTTTCCAAAGAATATTACCTTTTAGAAGTTAGAGACTAGAAATTAGGTAAATTTATTTTAAGATTGCTGGTATTGATGACTGAACATTATTAATGTTTTATTATTTTCCCAAACAGCTGATCTCAAGTCACATTATTTGTAAGAAACATTTAACCGACCTTAATTTAATAAATCTCTTGCATCATTTTGTTTGCTTACGGTTTGAAATGAAAAAAATACCAGGCCTACATTATTCAATACAAACAACATATTTTAGTCAAAAAATCATATTGTGAAACACACAGGGAAATTAATTAGCATGATAAGTTGGCCAATAAAGAATCAGACAAGCTGAGAGCTAAGAGCTGCCATCTCTCCGATTACAATAGTCCAGGTAGCAGTAATCCCTTACCACGCCTCACCTCCTTTCATTACCAAAACTTTTCAAACAATTGAGAGTGTTGGACTCAAATAGATAATTCCAGTGTTTCTAAGTTTAAGGGGGAACCCCCATACATTCTATTTTGTTTCAAATCCGCTACGCTTCGTGCTTGTAGAGAACTTCTATTCCATTTCCCCCTTTGTTAATTCCCTTGTGTACAGCTAGACATTTCGTCGCCTGTAGGGTTGACTGACCGGCAGGTATACATTCTTTCCAAAAATAGATTCCGAGACAAAGGAAGTAGAGGATAGGTTTCTTCTTTTTTTCTCGGCTAATGTTTGGGTTTGGGTTCTAGCTCAAAGTTATACAAAGCTGTAGTAGTTTTCATTCAACATTCTTTCAGTGTGTACACATGTATAATATAGTATATTATTAATTATCAATAATAGTATATTATATTTGTATTTCTAATTAAGCAGTAGGCCTAAAGTCTTGATATTCTGCATTAATTAATAAAGCAACTAATTATAATTGGAAGTTAATCGTTAAAATAAAAGGTCCAATAAATTAAAATGTGTGTAAATCTTTTAAATTGTTTTAATAATAATTCTTAATAGACCAAATTAAAACTACTTTGGATAAAAAAAATTTTTTACATTAACATTATATACAAGGATTTTACTTATAATAATTTAAAATTAAGGATTGTTTAATGTAAATGCACCAACATTCTTCTGACGAGGATGTAAAAAAGAAGAAATGTGATAACTATAAAGGTGAAAACCACCACCCAATATGTTTGGACAGGTATACTCTAATTCTTGTAGGAAGAACAGGTTTAGAAAATACAAATAAATACATAAAAAAAATTGTGGTCAAAGTTGATGGCATTTTACTTAATTATTATTTTAAAGGTAGGCCTATTTATAATATATATCGAAAGTTAAATATATAAATCACATTACTTGAGCTATGAATAAATTAATGCCATTTTACTAACGTTTGTGACAGTCTTCTTACGATCAAAATTATAGTATACTCAACCTAAATACAATACAAATATAAATTATATTAAGTAAAATTTTACAATACTTTACAAAACAATTGTGAAAAAGTGAATACATTTCCATGTGTGTTTAATTCCAATAGTATTTACAAAGTCCAGTCATTTAGTGTTAGGGAAAGAACTATAAATAAAACCAATGACAAACTAAACATTTCTTTATTTATTAATAAACAAAAATCTTTGTAAAGTGTATAATCTTTAAAATGATTTAAATTAAGTATTGGAAGTTAGTGATTAACTAAGGTTGAAATGAAATATAACAATATAAGATTTCCTTAAATGATTGAGTAATGTGGTTTTTGGGGTTTCCTATTGTTTACAAGTATCAAACAACGGTGTGTAAAATTGTAATTGGAAAAGTGGTTTTATAATAAAATTAAATAAACTTTATATCAAGTCACGTCAACAATATAAGTTACCAATAAAGATAAAAATGTAAAGGTAAATAATATGGATGCAATAGCTCTTTGTTACAATCGCATATAATTAAAGCAAGTAGAAATAGCTAAGACAGGGTTGTTACAATTCTATCCAGCCCCCCAAAAAACACATTGGTTTTTATTAAAAATACCTACTTAAAAAACACAACAAAAAACTTATTATATTTTGAATACAAAGCAATTATCTAATTTTTTAAAGTAGTTAATTTATTTTCCTTTTAATATTTAAAATATGATAGTAGCTGTTATGATGTCTTGCTCCACTACGTCACACCGTGAGATAGTATTGTGATGTTCCGTTTTATTTACAGTTATCCCCCCTCCTCCTGCCCATGTCCTCCCCTCTTCCCCCTACAACCCCTCCTCCTACAACCCCCTTGCCTACCAACCCCGGACATGTTGGTTCTTGATGATTAATTATTAATGATTGCTAATTAATTATAATTAATTGATTATTGTCAATTAATTAATTGGTAGGATAGAGGTGTTGTACTTTATTTATGGGCAACAGCGCTATATAGTTTATTTGTTGGAGCATGCTGGCATCCGTAGTTCGCGCTGCGCTGTTTGAGAACCTTCTTCTCCAATTGTAGACTGTCATCTGATGGCCAAACGTATTCGTACAAGCCCTCCCCCTTCACTTCCCTCCTCTGACTGCCGGTCATTGACTTGTTGAACACGGGAATCATCCCCCCCAGAGCCGGTAATTACCCTGTTGTTCACCCCCCTCGTCCGGGGGCGGGGGGTGGGGGCAATGAGCCGGTCATTAACCTCTACACATCGAGGAGTCGTTGCCTTGTATTGACAGGAATAGATAGCGACACACCGTTTCATGCAGGCCCCCTTTGTTAAGAACCGTTAGGAGGCACTCAATCTCGTACACCCAAGGAAAGTGGACATGTCTACATGTTCAGGATGCAACGCCACTGGTTGACACAGGATTAAACATGAGATTCTTATTTATTATGAAAAAAACTTCCCCATAGATTTCTCCTGTTAAATCAAGCTTTCTATATATTTACGCAAGTAAACTACGCTTATTTTATTTTAGATAAATAAATAAGCTGCATTATTGATAATGTAAAAGAACAGTTCTCACAACCCAGTTGTAAGTGACCTAAAAAAAATGAAATAGCTATTGCGCAGTTAGTGTTAGAATTTAAATTGTATCTATATCGAATATAAAACAGGTATTTAGCTTAGCATTGCAGGTATTTATATTAGCTAACAATATATACATCTTCATTCTTACTAATTAATAATAGTAATAATAATCACATAATTTCTCATTTATAACTTTTCATACAATGTAGGAACTAGAACTATTAATTTCGTAAGAAAATGTTTTCATAAATCACAACATTAATAAATATTTATCGAACAAATATTCAATATATCTGAATCGTCGGGTGTGTGAGCTGGGGGATATTCCCTCGTCATAAAGGTAAATTAGAGATTGCAGCGCTATCTGTTAGCTGAAAAAAATTAACACGGGAGTTGGTACGCGTACTATGCAAGATTGAAATAAGCGCCGATTTGGGTGAGATTATTAGTTTCACATTGTCTAGATTTTTTTTATAATGGCTGTTTCCACAAGCTACGGGATTTTTAAATAATATATTGACTTATACCAATTTTGTAGTGACAACTACAGATATGTTTTTACAAATACTGTCCATTTTTATTAATTTATTTAAACCAATATTATTTAAGCAAAGTATTTTTTAGCCGCTACATGAACGTTATTGTTCAGCACTCGAGTTATTTATCTGCCCATAACATAATAACTGTCCAGATAGCTAGACATTCTCTTGTGACTAAATATTATTTTGTGTTTACTGGAGGGAAGGATTAGAGAAGAGACTTATTTCAAATAATGGTTTAGGGTGAAATTATCTCACATGTATAATTTACTAGCAGACTGATCCCTTTTTTGTACTATATCAAACTATTCAAATTAAGCGGTTGCTAGAACTTTTATGGTGACTAACAGGCCTTGCATAGCGCCTTGCGGGGCGAGAAACGACGGCATCAATGCACTTAACATTTGCGCGAGTGAGAAAAAAGTCCATGTGGTACCCGCGTTTGCTATTCATTCGTATTTAGCTTAGAATTGCACGTAGCTGAAAGTTCTTAACATAAAGAATGAACACACAGTTTAAGGCACTACTCTCGCAATAGACTAGACTGCTAAAGATGGAAGGAAATCGGGTTTTGATCCCTGTCAGATGTATTGAGGATGATTTTTTTTGGATACGTTTCATCTAAACGAAATCTTCCTGCTACCAAACACATTAGCGTAATAAATATATACGTGTGAACAGGTATTAAGAAAAAAAACTGGATACATTGTATGCCGTAATAATAAAGTAGGTTTGTGAGCCGCCCATTTATACCACCGTTTGTTAAACCAAGCTTATTCATTCTGTGCTAATGCGGTATTCGCGTCCACTTGTGCACCACCATTTGCTATTCATTCAACGCTAAAGTGTACCAGCGGCTGGCTGAACAGAGTAGACACGTCGGTAGCTAGAAGGTGTCTGATAGATAATGGTATTTACAAATACGTGATATGGTTTGCGCATGCGCGGAGACCATTATGGTATTTAGGTCATTACAGGTGGCATGGCCATTGAGAAGAGTATAAATAGACCTCAAATCGTTACATTCGGTCATTTAAATTTGTAATTGGATCACTTACACATCAAGATGAGTTTTGACGCTCTGGAAAATTGGATAAATTCAGATATGTTTGAAAATAGTTTTTTATATTTTAATGGTTTCTATTTTGTATTTTGCTTAATACATCTGTGGCGTACAATGGTATTCTTTTTTTTTGTTAGTTGACAAGCCCCCAATGGTTTCCGATGGTGTACAACCTGTGGGTCCCAATAGCCTTTACTGAAAATGTGATTTGCCTGGTGGATGGCGATTGGTCTATGGGTAATTAGCAGCCTACGATATATATTTTAGAGACTTGTTGGTGTTTTTTTATTTCCCGTAAATGGTAATTAATATGTATTTATTTAATTTCAGACTACTGGGATCCATATGGGTTGGATGAGGGCGTGCAACCGTCCGTCCAGCTGGAGGCGACCCCACAGCCCAATGCGTGTCACGGCGCCACCAGCGTGCTGCGCCCAAGCCTTGCAGATCTCACAACAACCCTTGGCAGCCTCTCGACGGCACCCCCCTCGCCTGCGTCCCTCTACGGCGGCAGAAATGCGCCCCCCGCTGTTTGGAGTGATTTGGACGCGATCAACCGGCTGATATGTAAGTACAGTTTACAAGTAGCCACTAGCCTAAAAATAGAATATATTCGTAGCTCTTTCTTTCTAGCTAACCACCGTGATTAACTATCGTCACTAGATCAAAACCTCTTGTCAGCTGCTCATTTCAAGGAGATTGTACAAGTTCGTTTAGTGTATAAGAGAATGCGCTTGTTTACAGTTTAGAGCAGGGAAAACTATATTGATGCTTTAACCGATTATTTAAAAAAATCCTAACTAATTTAACGCCACGTCTTACTACCCATACGATTTATACGCTTAAAAACCCTACTAAATTATTGGGTGGGGGAAGTCCTGGGCTCAATTCCGTGGCATAAGCGAAAATACTGAGGTAGACACTTATTAAATTCACGTTTACTATTTGCTCTATCAAATATTCAACCAACATTTTAGTGCGTCTATAAAGTAAACTATGAGTCCCTGATTTATTTCCCATTCAAAGAAAGAAAATTATAATTGTCGTTTTAGGTACTCATTAAATTCACGTTTACAATGTGCTCGATCAAATATTCAACCAACACTTTAGCGCGTTTGTATAGTAAACTATGGGTCCCTGGTTTATTTCCCATTCAAAGAGAGAAAATTATAATTGCCGTCTTAGACACTTATTAAATTCACGATTAAAATGTGCTTTATCACATATTCAACCAACATTTTAGTGCGTCTGTATAGTAAACTAAGGGTCCAGTTTTTATTTCCCATTCAAAGGCTTAAAATTATAATTACCACTTTAGAATTTTATTAAATTCACGTTTCAACAAGAGTAAACATAAGTATGTACACTTTCATTTATTATGTGTGTATGTGTTATCTAAACAAATCCATTGGAATAATACTCAATTTAAAAAATAAATATTATATATTCCTTCATCAGCCTCGATTGAATTTAAGTTTTTTCTAATAGATTTTCCATTTTCTCTCCTTGCAAAATGAGGGTGCACTTCCTCTAATTTAGGGTTACAGTATTTATTATGTAAAAAAAGTCTCTAACATTAAACGATATTTAAAATTGTATTTAATATTACTTGGGAATTTATGGGAGGGGAGGTTTTGTAATAGATTTTCCACTCTCCCGCCTTGCAAAATAAAGGTGCACTTCCTCTAATTCAGGGTTACAGTATTTATTATGTCAACAAAATATAGTCTCTAACATTAAATGATATTTAAAGTTGTATTTAATATTACTTAGAAATTTATGGGGGAGGTTTTTTCTAATAGATTTTCCATTCTCCCTATTCGCAAAATGCGGGTGCACTTCCTCTAATTTTGGCTTACAGTTTAAGAGACTAATTTGCTTTGTGTAAATGTTATTTATTATGTCAACAAAATATAGTTTCGCACACTAAAATTTTATTTAATAAAACAGTTGTTTCTAAAATAATTTACCCCTGCGATGTTGTTGGCTACAGCGTTTGTTTCGTGTAAAGTCAGACGGTCACTGACGGAAGATTTAGATGTTTGAATCTTGTCAGGGTAAACTATGGCCTTTTTTCACTTTCCCTCCACGCAAATAATGGCTCACTTCTGTGAATGTCGGTTTCAGCTAAAGCAATTATGTTTAGGAAAAAATTTAACATATTATATTAATACCAAAAGGGTTATACATTTTAAAGAGAGAAAAAATACGCACATGTTTGTAACAGCGTTTACTTCGACATGTGTTATAGTTGAAATGGTAGCCGGAAATGGCAAGACGACACCCATAACACCACCAAAAGTGAATCCCTCTCCCCACACTGCAGGAACACCGCCACTGAGCCTAGGAGACAGTGCTCGAGCCAGCTGTGGTGCGGGAGACGGGGGTCGTGGTTGTCCCGCAACCTGTGGAGCAGGCGACAGCGGGACAGTCTTCGAACCCACAACAGGGATTTAGTGGACCGGTAAATCGGGTAGGTGGGACCCTGTCAAATGTCGTCTCTCTTCGGATCGTCGAAGAGAGGATTAATAAAATTGAGGCGTTTCTTTTATACTGGTAGAGACATTACCGTACATCCTGGTGCAACAGCAAGCGAGCGTAACGCATTAAGCTGGCTTGAAGAACCAATTACTAAATCGCTTGATCGGCTGCAGGACCATGGCGTTACCGCCAATGAGCACGTCGGCTTACTTTTGAATAGCACGGACTCTACGTTTAGCCCTGTATATGTCTCATTTAGGCGAGCAGACCAGTTAGACGCTCGAGCCGTGCTTGATAACGTAAGTCGCGTGTTGCAAAGTAATACTTTGTTTTTGAGTACAGCACCACTGTACGTTAAACTCTGCCATTTTAAGGAGCCTCACAGGAGTGCACGTTATTGTGATAAATTCACTCCTGCTACCACATATAGCCGTAACAACAAAGGAATCATTACGATTCTAAATGGCGACACACTTTGCCTTTCCCGTGCATTGGTTGTCACCAAAGGTATATGTGACAATAAAAGAGAACCAGGATGCATGGATGTGAACACCTTTACACAAATAAAAAAGGATCGTTAAATTAAAAAACTCAAAGCAGAGGAACTATGCCGGGATGCCCGTGTGAATCTTTTGAAAGGGGGTGAAATAACCGAACTGAAACAATTTCAAACTTACCTCTCCAAATACAAAATCACGGTGTTCAGGGAACGTCGGGGGAGACAGGTCCTATATGAGGGACCTACTCCTCCCAAACATTCCCTTAAAAGCTACATGGATTTGTTTTTTCACGACGATAATGAAAAACATTTTTCTGTCATAACATTCTTGACAGTCACGGTTAAGTTTGGGTACTTTTGCGGCTAGTGATGTGTGCCGTTCAGTAATAAGAATGAGTACAATTGCAAGTCCACATGCGAGAAGTGCTACGCTAAAGCGGTTTGTAGCGGAGGCCTATCTGTGATCTGTAAAGACTGCGGGCGTTGGTTCTCAAATCAGACATGCTTTAATAACCATAAACGTCCCAGTTTTTGCAGAGGTCACAGGTCAGTCTGTGATGTCAAAAAGGTTTGTGAGGCATGCGGGCAATTTTTCAGTGTGGAAAAATCAAATTATTCACATAGGTGTTATGAGACTTTTTGTAGAGTATGCGAGACCCGTCATCCTTATGGTCATTTCTGTTATATGAAGCAGGCCTCATCAAAGCCGTCACTGGAAAAGAGTAATTTCATGTTTGTATTTTATGATTTTGAATGCAGGCAAGAAACTCTTTTTCAAGGTGCGGGTGGCACGTACTGGCACGAACCTAACCTATGTGTCGTGCAGACGTGTTGCAAGGCCTGCGTACATATATATGCAAATGACCATCATTGCGCTGCATGTGGGGGCGATAGGGGTCGCATATTCAAGGGTGATACCACAATGGCCCAATTTTTTGGATTTATAGATTAAATTAAAGCATCAAAATTTAAGGATATCACCCTCCTAGGTCATAATGTAAAATACTATGATGGTAATTTTATTTTAAAATATATGATGGAGGTAAAAAATGGACTCCAGAACTTATAATGAACGGTGGGAAAATCATGCCTGTGCTTTTACGGTCCGCTCCACTTTATTGACTCACTGAAATCTCTCCCGATGTAGTTTTCCAAATTGTCCAAAACGTTTGGCTTTGACGAGATTTTGGCCAAGGGACATTTCCCCCATTTTTTGAATAAAAAAGAAAACGTGGAGTATAGGGGTCCCTTGCCGCCAAAGGAGGACTACGGCATCGGCGAGTTATCAGTTGAGGTAAAGGAGCATTTTGAGAAGTGGTATGACGCGTTGGTCAAAGAAAATTAAGTCTTTGATTTTAAACGCGAGTTGGAATTGTATTTTGTGAAATATGTAAAGATCCTTTGGAAGGCCTGCTTGAAGTTTACAGAGATGCTAATGGAAAATCATAGGTGGCTCCTTTCAGAGAGGCGTGTACGATAGCTGGAGCGGCCATGTTGCTTAACCACCGAAGTCATCTTAAGGAGAATACTATCGGTATTATCCCTAACGGTGGCTACCGGTGTGCAGACCAACAGTCGCATGTCGCTGTACAATGGCTCTGCTGGGAGGCCCATCAACGCGGTGTCTCTATTCTTCATGCGGTTAACGGTGGTGAGGAATAGGTGTTAGGGTGACGTGTAGACGGCGTTGTTAAAGCTGAAGATACCAACACCGTCGTTCTGTTCTGGGGCTGTTATTGGTATAGGTGCCCTCTGTGTTACCCTGATAGGACCACCCCTATCAAAAATAGTCCCCACGAGACCATGGGGACGCGTTATGAATCCACCATGGCTTGTGTTGAACAGTTTAAGAATGCCGGCTACACGGTTGTAGAGATGTGGGAGTGTCCGTTAAATGCGATGAAACGCACAGACAAGGACTTGCAGCAATTTGTACTCCGGCACGAGGTGTATACCAAGGAGACTCTCAGCCCCAGGTATGCATTCTTTGGTGGGCGTACAAATTGTATCAAGCTCTTCCACGAAGCAGACCTTTCTTGTGGAGAGAAGATCAAGTACTTGGATGTGTGTTCATTGTATCCATACGTTTGCAAGTAAGAAAATACCCCTTCGGCCACCCCAAGTTTCACTTGGAACCAAATTGTCCGTCTATAGATCAAGTAGAAGGCATAGCAGTTACAGTGACGCCTCCCGGGATTTATTCATGCCCGTATTGCCTACACGGTTGCACGACAAGCTAATGTTCATCTTGTGCAGGAAATTCAGGGAGGAGAATAACCAAGGTGCGTGTCAGCATAATGACAAAAAAGATCGCTGGTTGACAGGCGTCTGGGTGATTGACGAGATCCAGAAAACCATTGAGAAGAGCTACACCATTGAAGCAGTACACGAAGTTTGGGAGTACAGTGTAATTGTTTACAACCATCAGACACGTTCTGGCGGATTGTTTCATGGGTACATTGATACTTTTTGAAAATCAAGCAAGAAGCCATTGTATGGCCAGAGTGGTGTACCTGACAGGAGGAAAAGTTAGCTTATATTCAAAATTATGAGGAAAGGGAAGGGGTAAGTCTCGATTTCTGCTCTGTTTGTAAAAACCCTGGTCTCTGCACTCTGGCTAAACTCTTTTTAAATTCACTATGGGGAAAGTTTGGACAAAGATCTGATTTATCACACGTAGCCATTGTTAACGACTATCAGGGCATCCACAAGTACCTGACAGATCCGTACATCACCGGGGACAGCGTCATTGATATTAATGATGAGGTTATGTTCCTCAATTACAAGTATGCGCGTGACGCGTTGCGCCCAAACTAGTACGTCTGGTACATAAAAAAGCTGCACTTTTTGATTAGAATATGCCACTTTCTGTGGTCATAAATGAGGTCAAAAGAGACCTTTTCAGATAGGGAGCCACATGAAAATCCATGCAGGACACTAAAATGGCGGGTTTTTATGAACGCCATTTTGGAGTCCTAGAATTGGTTTTATCTCAGCTTCTAATGGTTCGATTTTAATTTTTTTTGTTTAAAAGCTCTTATTAAGTATATTTTTTTATCATAATTTCTTTTCTCTAAGCCTTAAGATTTCCTCATAATAAAAAAATATTTTAGTGTTAGTCTAGTTTTTTATTTGTTTTTGTTTTTTGTGTATGATTTATCTTACATTTGTTTTCATTCTAAGATAAAATTATACTCATATAAATCATTTAACATTCATTTTTGCAGATTACACTGAATTGAATTATTCTCAAAATGACTTCAAGGCGCCTGCGGCTTGCAAATGTTGACTTTGAATCTCCACTAGAGCTTCGTGTTATATATTGGACCAAATGTTGCATTTGTCAAGAATCTAGTGATGAAGGCTTGATTTGCCCAGCCTTACACTCTGAAAAAGCACTTGTTGGTGTTGGCTACAAGACGCTTTCGGAAAATTTAGCAGAATTTCAGAATATTGGTACATTGACCCATGGTCTGGATGTACAAAATTTAAATGAGTGTGAAGGTATAGAAGAAACATAAAAAAAAGCAAAGTGGTATAAAAAGTGTGCACATAACTTCAACAGAACAAAACTAGCCAGAGCAAAGAAACGCAAACGTTCTTCCTCTTTGCTAAATGATTCACATGAGAACAGCCCACAGACTTTATTAGAGCCAGAGGAAAAAAACCCAAGCAATATGCGTTGTTCCACATCATTTATTAAAATGAAAGATGAAATATGTTTTATATGCAATCAAAAGGGCACTACTCGAAAACCTCCATATAAGATTGCTTCCCTACAGGACGATAAACTTAAGAGATGTGCTGATAGATATTACCAATAACACAAACCTTAAAGCATTCCTAGAGGGTGGCGATTTGGTTGCTAAGGAAGCAAAGTACCACTCGAACTCTATACAAACCTGACCAATTATCTGAGTGCAATTGGGGTAAAAGAAGAATTGCTTCCGTTGCACGCTTCATAAGAGAGAAAAACAAGGCCTCTGAATCTGATAATACTGAGATTGTAATCAAAATGGCTCACTTAAAGACTATATATGCAAACAGCCTTGCAAATATTCTGGGAAAGAAAATTAAAAACCTTCTAAACACACATACCACCCGTTTACGCGAGAAAACTCTCAATCACTTCCCACATTTCCAAGCTCTACTTTCAGGCAGAGATTACTTCCTTTATCGTGATGGTGCTAATATTTTTTAATATATTAATTCTGAAAACCTTGATGATGATGCTGTTGCACGTGAAAGATTTATTAAGCAAATTAGAAAGATCATAACCCAGCACAAAGTTACGTTTGAGGGTCATCTGAACGATGATCAACAAGCTGCAAGCGTTCCTCCGGCACTTCTCTCTTTAGTATGTTCTTTACTTCATGGCTATGCTTCAGCAGAAAATGTGACTGAAAAATCTCAGCCTGCTTTGACTATCAGCCAATTAATAGTTTTCAACCACAGTGAAAACATTCCAAAAGGCAACATTATTCGTCATAAGAAAAGTCATGAACCACCAGTTCTATTTTACGTGGGCCTGTCTATATTTGGAAGAACACGAAATAATACATTAATTGAAAGTATGCATAAAAGAGGCCTCTCAATATCATCAAACAGAATTATGGAGATAACAGCAAGTCTGGCTAACTTGGAGATTAAGAGAGCTCAAGAAGAAGGTGCCCTATTCCCCTCAAATTTGCTTCATGGTCTCTTTGTGACTGGTGCGTACTATAACATTGATCATAACTACAGCAGTACAACTTCAGAATCATCTTTACATGGAACAGCAATTTCTATCTTTCAAATTCCCAGCGAAGGAGAAGTTGGTGAGCCTCGTAATTTCGCCACAAGCATTTCGTGTGTCGATCAAAGTAACAGAAAAGTGCCAGAGCTTCCGGGACAGCTACAATGCTGTCAAGACTGTAACACTGCCTTCCAAGCAACCTCCTGTGCCAATAGCAAGCGAGACCACCTGTTCTCCGATGACGACCTTTAAATTTGGATCCGAGTGGAAAACGGAACAGGAATGGCTGGACCATATTCTTAGCGATAGAAAAGATGGGCCCTTAGATCTTTCATGGGAAAAGTTCTATGCTTCAAAGGTAGGCCCTTCATCGTTTGAATTAACACGTAACTCTCTTTTACCTCTATTCAATGAAAGTTCTTCTTCGCCATAATTGCTAAATCACGGAATGGATCAAATAAGAAAAATTACAACGTTTATAAATCCAAGACAAATTCCTGTCATATATGTGGATCAACCTCTAGTTGCATTGACTAAATCTATCCAGTGGAACTGGCCTGAATTTTAGGGTGAATCCAAATTTGTAGCCATGTTTGCAGCGTTTCATATTGAGAAGGCCTTTCTGAAGGTGCTTGGCCAGATTCTTGAGGGTAGTGGCTGGACAAGTTTGGTGGCAAATTCTGGAATCAAGACAGAGGCGGGAGCAGAAGCATATCTTAAAGTTACTCATGTAACAAAAGCAAGGGCAATTCGTCAGACTACTGCTGCTGTTTTATACAGTCTGCTCAAAGATGCATTTACACTAGAAGACCCAAAAGTATCATTTGAAGAATGGATTTAAGAAAAACGTTCAAACTCTGCAACATTTCGATTCTGATTTTTAGTGTTAAACTTGGATATACTTGTCTTATCTTTTGCTCGGTCGATCAGGGATTGTAACTATGAACTGTTCACTCAAATATTGAAGAAACTAGCACCTTGTTTTTTCCTGATGGATCATCTCCACTGTGCTCGTTGGTTGCCAATCCACATAAAAGACTAATTATAAGAACTAAAAGACACAGCACCCAGTGTACATGAGTAATTTAGCAATGGCCCGTTTGTTATCCACAAAACAAAAAATCCCTTTTCTGCACTCGCTGTGGATCCCCATTCTCAAAGTTACTGGTCTTCAGAAGATGTGGATTCTCTTTGGAGTTGGGAAGTCTCAGAGGTACATGAGCATTAATGCCATGTATGAAAGTATAAGTGAAGATAAAGCTATTGCCTTGAGAGGATTACATGCATTTACAGGATCAAATGTAACTTCATCAATTGCCATGAAAGGGAATCCGGCTGCCTGGAAAGTCTGGAAATAATTTCCTGAACTACGGAAGCCTTCCAAGCTATATCACTACCAAAAGAGTCTATTTCTGACGAGACTTTTCAAGTTCTGGAGAAGTTTACTGTTTTGCTTTACTACAAAGATGAAGAAGACTTCTCAATCAATCATGTTAGAAAGCTTCTCTTTAATTCAAAATGTCGCAGTCTATCAAGCTTGCCCCTAACTAAAGAGGCATTAAGGCAGAATTGTCTCCGTTCAGCATACCAGGCAGGACAAGTCTGGGGTCATGCCTGCTCAGTGATAGACAACGTTAAAGGACCAGAAGGATGGGGATGGACCAGAGCTGCAGGGAAGTGGGTGCCAATATGGTCTTCTCTGCCCTCTATTTGGGCTGCTTGTAGATAATTGGTTAAGTGCAGTCGCTCTGAATGCCGTACGCGATGCTCCTGTTCAAAGTCTAAGGTTCCATGCACGCTGCTTTGCAGGAACTGTACTGGAGGTCAAAAATGCGGTAATAAATACAATAAAAGGCATGTGCTTAGTTGAGAATTTCTAAATTTCAATAATTCCATCACTTTCAAGATCATTATATTTATTTTTGCATCCAGTGTCTTCTGTATGTAGACTCTTTTTCAAATATCAGACGTCAAAAATACTTTTCTTTACTTGTTAACTTTTTAAGAGTTTATATGAAAATAATTACTTTGTTCCAGGTATGATTCGGAAGATGACGAAGAGGATAACTTGATTTAGAGACATTTAAGCAGCTAAGAAGAAGTTAATTTGCAGGAGCATTCCTATTATTCAAACATTTTTGTAAACATTATGTTACTATCTTATTGTAATAGTAAAGTAGACATATTATTAAAAACCAAAGTCTAGTTTCATTTAACCAGTAATTTCTCAAGAAGTAGTTTATTAAAACAGATTTTCTTGGTATCAATGAAAAGAAAAAATAATGCTCTTTCTTCTTTATATCATCTATAAAGGAGATATTATGGACAATAAAAAAGATAGTTAGCAATGAAATTTGTGAGAAAAGTGAAATCTTCATAAATTCTTAAATTGTGGAGAAACCTTAAAGTTTGGAGATAAATATATGATAACCAATTAGTTTNCAATGAAAAGAAAAAATAATGCTCTTTCTTCTTTATATCATCTATAAAGGAGATATTATGGACAATAAAAAAGATAGTTAGCAATGACATTTGTGAGAAAAGTGAAATCTTCATAAATTCTTAAATTGTGGAGAAACCTCAAAAGCTTAGAGATATGTATATGATAACAATTAGTTTCATCTTAGCAAGAGCTTTTTAAAAAAAAACTTAAATCGGAACATTGGAAGCTAAGATACCATGGAATTAAGAACACTAAAATTGCGGCTATAAATGGCCGCCATTTTGGTGACCTGCATGGATTTTCAAGTGGCTCTCTATCTGAAAAGGTCTCTTTTCCCATTACATATGACTACAGAAAGTGGCATATTCCAATCAAAAAGTGCAGAGTTTTGGCTTTATTTGGTATGTACCAGACGTACTAAACCCTAACACGAGTGTGGCGGTGGAATGCTACATGACTGCTATGGCTAGGTTGCACTTATACAGCATCCTTGAACAATTGGGGGACCGCGTTTTGTATCATGATACAGATAGCGTTCTATTTTACTGATTGGAGTCCACCGACCGGAGACTTTTTAGGTGACTTCACTGACGAACCTCAGGATTACGGTCCGGGAAGCTACATTAGCGCCTTTGTATCTGGTTGTCCTAAGAATTACGTGTACCTAGTTTGTGTTGGTGGTGATCCTGCCAAAACAAAAATCTGTGTGCAAGGTTCGTTGGATCACCATAAACTATGGCAACCGGAATGATGTTAATTTTGACGTTGTGAAAGCAATGGTCACTCAACAGGCTGCGGAAAGATACATACAGATACCGCACGAAATTGTAAGAAAAGGTCTTGCGACTATATGTACCGATTCGCAGAGCAAAGTCTACAGGCCCGTGTACTCCAAACGTCGGATAACCGATGATTTTAATACGTTGCCGTTTGGGTATCAGAATACTTGTAAATGCACTAGACCCGACTATAATGTGATCATTTAGACGGGCTGAATAATCATCTTTTTTTCTTTGACTCTAGTCCAGACAGTTCCACTGACATACCATTTTTCAAAGATTTGAGATTTTTTTCATTTTTTTTTCTGCATGAAAACAATTTTTTTTATGCACCCGGGTTACTTTTTAAAATATTTTTTTATTTGCCAGTACAATCCTTCACCTACCTGATTTTTTCTAGTCAAATAGCTGTTTGTATATATTTTAATTCTAGTCAATTATAATAAACTGTTTGAATATATATTTAATTCAAATTTCGTCAAATATAATAAACTGTTTGTGTATATATATTATATATACTTTGTTTTAAATTGAAACCATCTGTATGTATATATCATATTTAGTACCGAGACCACTATTCCCCTCTATGTATATATATATATAGTAAATATTCCCAGAATAGTTTTCAGCAATGTAAAAACTGTTAATTTTGCGCTAATAAAGATAAATTGTAAATATTCACAGTATACTTTTCACTGTGTGTATACTTTTTCACTATTTAAATAAATATTGTAAAAACTGTTATGTTTGTGTTTTAACGTCTACACCCGCACCACCCTCCTATCCTATAAATACAAGTTCATATAGCTTATAAGCTCAGTCTCAAACATTATGGACAAGTTGAAATATCTATTTTTGGCAATCATAAGCGGTCTTTCCGGTTGAGGAAAGTCACATTTTGTAGCAGACTTTATCCGTCACTTGGACACAATGTCTGACGTTAAATTTTCGAAAATCACATGGTATTTTGCTTTATGGCAACCGGGATTCGAACAAGACGGGGCGGGTCCCCGCGTCATATTCTGTAAGGGTTTGCCGGAAATGGATGGCATCTGTAATGACTCTCCACAGCTGATTATCCTGGACGACCTGATACGTGAAGCCAACGAAGTGGTCGTCAATCTTTTAACCAAAGGATGCCACCATCAAAATATTAGCGTCATGTACCTTACACAAAATATATTCCACCAGGGAAAGGGCCAAAGAGACATTTCCTTAAACACACATTATATCGTGCTTTTTAAAAATCCCCGAGATAAAGCTCAGATTTAACACTTTGCACGACAAGTCTTTCCTGAAAATCCATGTGTTTTGCAGGAGGCTTACACTGATGCCAAAAGTACTCCTCACGGCTATATATTGTTAGATTTCAAACAAGGAACACCAGAATGGTTCAGATATAAAAACCATACAAATGTCGGGTGCTGAGTGTACCTACCACGCAAAAGCTATAAACACACCGACACTTCCCGATTACAGATCATTTCATAACCATGATTCCCAAGTGTTGAAGCAGGTCCCTCTGCTACGTGCTATGTATCGCATGAATCCACAGCAACGTGTCGCTTTGATGAAAACGGCCGACAAGAAACTGGTCGATTCTGTTTCCGAGTGTGCCTACAACACTTTATTAGGGTGGATGCCGTTGAAAAATTCACAGAAGACAAAGTTACGTGCTCACAAGCAGGCGTTGCGCAAGCTGGTCAAACGAGGAGAGTGCTGGAAGAAGAAGAGACGACTACTCGTTCAGAAGGGAGTAGCGTTCTTACCCTTACTCTTAGCCCCCTTCATTAGCGGGCTCTTCGGTTCCTTATTCAACAAGTAAATAATGGAACACATGAAAAAGATGGTATTGGTGTCCCCGGAAACATTACACCGTTACGAGCAACACCACCAACAAGTGGCATCGGTCACAAATCTATTATCTCCAAGTAGGACAAGGAAATGTAAAAAACCCTCGCTTCAAAACTTGACAACAAGTCTAAATGGACTTTATACCAACAAGTGCTACAGCGCTATCTGAATTTTAGTCAAAACCCTCCACTATCTGAAAATACCACCACCACCAACACCTCTGAAGTGCCTGTACTATCCATCCCAGCTGTACTTAATACTGTATCAGCACAGGCACGTAAAAAAACTTAACTTTTACTAGAACATATCATTTCCCGAGGCGGTATCTCTTGGGACTCAAACGTAGAGGTGAGTATTCACGATACGCCTCTCCATGGATACAATATTGTGGATTTAGTCAACGATCTGGTCAGAGCAAGAAGACACAGCGAACCGTCAGGGTGGCGAGAGTTTCTCACAGCTCTGCAAAAAATAAACGTTCCGAAAAAAAAATATTTTAAATCTGAAACGTTTGCCACCCATTAATGATCCAACGCCCGTACCACAACCACTTAAACTGTCTCAACGCCCTAAGAAGAAGAAACTGAAGAGGGTGTACGAAAACAGGTGGCTACCGTTCAGAACTTAATGGCCCGTTTAGCCGACATCTACTATGACCCTTCTCATCCTGCGGGATTTGCAGGGGCGGCGTCGCTCATAAAGGCATCCAAGAAAGATCCTGAAAAAGTACGAGAGTGGCTTCGTGTGCAGGACGCTTATACCCTACACAAACTGGCGATAAAAAAGTTTCCAAGCATCAAGTACGTGGTGTCAAAAATTGACGATCTCTGGCAAGCCGATCTCAACGATATGATAAGTCTCAGAATATACAACGACGGGGCAGTGTACTTACTCACCATTATCGACGTGTTTAGAAATATGGCATGGGCGAGGACGCTTCCCTCCAAGACGGGGAGCGTCGTGAAAGACGCATTTCGGGACATTTTCAAACAAAGCGGCCGTAAACCTCTAAGTATACAGATGGACAAGGGGACAGAGTTCACGGCACATCTAGTGCGGAAATTTCTCAAGAAAGAAGGTGTTCATTACTTCACAACTCATAATCCGGTCGTGAAGGCAAGCATCGTGGAACGATTCAATATAACTCTGAAAGGACGCATGTGGCGCCACTTTACCATAAATAACACGTATCGGTATGTGGACGTCCTCCAAGATCTAGTCGACGCTTAGAACGGCTCAAAACATTTCAGTATCAAGATGGTGCCCGCCGACGTTTCAGAAACTAATGTGCTTCAAGTCAGAGATAATCTGTACTGTAAAAGGCGTTCAAACTCGAAGCCTAAAATAAAAGTCGGTGACACAGTGCGTATTAGCAAATCCAAAATTCTGTTTGAAAAGGGCTACGAAAGTAATTGGAGCGAGGAGATGTTCAAAGTCAGCAGTCTCATGTTGCGACAACTTGTCATCTACAGACTCGCCGATCTTGACGGCGAAAATTTGGAGGGGACTTTTATGAACCTGAATTGCAACGCGCACGTCTTCCTGAAACTTTTAAAGTTGATAAAATACTACGTGTCTAGGTTAAAGGTGCCAGAAATAACGTGTACGTGCATTGTAAAGGTTGCCCCGCCAAGTTTAATTCCTGGATTCCTGCCAGTTACGTCAGCGCACTACCATGAAGGATCAGTTGTACATCACTTTGCCGAGTGACAGCTCTATGGGATATTTCCCGAAAAATACCCTCACGAATTTCACCACGCAGCTTCCTTACCGTCTTACACTCGAAGGCCGGTGGGTAGTCACGCTAGCTGAATTTCAATATCCGTTTTCTTTCACCACCGTACCTGAGGGTCAAAATATTGTATGAAACAATTGGGTGGACGCTAACGGAGTGAAACAAATATTCAAGGATCATATCACTGCTGGAAACTACAGCACTATCCATGAATTGATCAAAGCTCTAAACGAAGTAGAGGCGTTTAAAGGGGATTCTAGAGTTGTATTCAATGTCACAAACCCCAACAAAAAAGTGGACGATATCTCTTCTTCGCCAAATATACAGCTGCTGACTCTATCAAGTCAACTAAGCCTACAGCTCGGTTTCGATCCTTAGACTAATCTGATCAAAGTGCCAAAGTCACCGTACGCCACCAACATTCTACTAGGTTTACCCCTCGCAAATGTACAGCTACGCGGATATCGTTGAGCCTCAGCCCGTGTGTGACATTGTGGCACCGCTGTTACGTATTTTCGGTACCAACAACGTAAACTATCTCTACGGCATACATAAGACAGTTGGCTATGATTCACTGCACTACATTCCCGTGCTTAGAAGGGAAATTGAAAGCTTGGAAATCAATATAAGAACAGACACGGGAGCATCTGTACCATTCGAGTTTGGAAAAGTATGCGTGAAACTTCATTTTCCACGCTGCTCAACATGAACTGTCCCTACCAAAGATTATACGTCAACCTGGCTGGAACAGGAAAATCTTCGATCTATCCGGTGTTCCCTATTAACGAGGTTATGGGATAGGAAGTTTTTTCAGTGGCCTTTTAAATGCGCCGTACCGTTGCTGAGAAGCAGCGCTAAAGCCATCGGAAAACAGGCACTTCATACGGGTATCAACGTGCTTTCCGACGTTGCCAATCAACGGCGTCCTTTCAAAGAGGCCCTACAGCAACGTGTCGGTGAGGCTGGAACAAAACTGAAACGCAGGGCTGAACAGAAGATCAACACGCTGGTGACCAGCTTAGGATATAAAGGGCGTCTTAAGAAGCAATGACGTCAGTCTTCTGTCGTCGCCCGACGTAAAACGGTCAAGAAAGAAGCCAAAGATAGTTTCAGTTGAAATGTCGTTTCTACACCCCCAGTCCTGCGAGTGTGCCAGCAGCGAACTCGATTTCTTTTCCATGCCACCCACTCAAACCAGTCTTGAAAGTGGGCAATGGCTCCAGTACAAACCTGTCTCTTCCCTCAACGATTATTCACCCAACGAATTTACCGTTACTGTACAAGGCGCGTTCTATATCAATATTTCACAGACTTTGCTCTATCTCAGGGCAGCCATCATGAAACCTGACGGTGGCGCTTTTACAGAGGTATATCAGATCACTCCCGTCAACAAATGCTTGCATTTACTATTCACACAGGTGGATGTGTTTTTAAACCAAAAACTAGTCTAGCTGCCCAGCAACACGTATGCCTATAGAGCGTACTTTGAGACGCTTTTCAATTACAACTGTGAAGCCAAAAGAACGCATTTGACTTGTGGTCTGTGGTTCGCAGACTGCCCCGGAACCTTTGAAGAGACTAACGCCGGCAACAAGGGATTTGAGGTCCGTTGCAGTCTCGCCACAAAAAGTAAGATGGGGGATCTTTTGGGGTATCTACACGGTGACGTGTTTAATCAAGAGAAATACCTTTTGAACGGCATCGAACTCAGAGTCAGGTTGGTCCGTTCCAAAGACGGGTTTAGTCTTATGGCAGTCCCTGAACTCCCTCACTTTAAGATTCACATCATTGAAGCTGGCCTTCTAGTGCGACGTGTCAAAGTAGCACCTTCTATATTGTTGGCACATGCCAAAGCATTAAACGTCAGTCCTGCAAAGTATCCCATCACTCGTGTGGAAGTAAAAACACTCACTATTTCTACGGGCGTGCAAGGGAAATCACTGGACAACGTATTCACCGGGCAGTTACCCAAACGGTGCATCGGGGGATTTGTGTCAAACGCGGCGTTCAACGGAAACGCCACAAAGAACCCGTTCAACTTTCAAACCTATGACATGAACCATTTATCGCTGTACGTGGACGGGGAACAAGTACCGTCGAAACCGTTACAACCCGATTTTTCAAACGGACACTATGTCATGTCCTACCACACACTGTTTTCTGGAACGGGTATCCATTTCATGAACGAAGGTAAGCGACATCACATGAGAAGCCTCCCCAAGAGATATAATCTCATGGCTTTCGATCTCTCCCCTAATCTGTCCGCCCACATGACATCGCATTGGAATTTGACGAGGCACGGTTCTCTGAGCATCTAAGTGAGCTTCACTAGAACTCTCACTGAAACCGTCAACTGTATCGTGTACGGGGAGTTTGCCAACATCATCACCATTGACAAGGATAGAAACGTCGTGACCGATTATGAGAAGTTAATATAAACGGCTTCCCACCCGTTACCCCCTCATTTAAGCAATAGACGTCATTGTGGATTTCCATAGCATCATCGACGACAAAAAAAGTTTATCGTCAAGGAACTGAGTGTTTAATCTGTATGCGGCATATTACTTCAACATTGGGTGTTAAAACCCCCATACTCTATCGAGTAACTTTCCACCGATGACAGAAAGAAAGCCAACTATATAGTCAACAATCTGCACGGTATCACCTGGGATAGCGGTGATGTAGATTACAGCATGCTCGATTCCCTCATCTCTCGTGCCACAACGCGTGCAGAAACCGTCTACGTCAAAGAGGTGGAAAAGAAAAAGTTTATAGTCAAATACACGTCTACACCCATCGTCGATCTGTACGACAGAGGTTGTTCGTCACTGAAAACACTTAAATTGAGCCGCACCATGTGCATGGCACAGAAGAGTTCTGTATGGAATTTCTGTTCATCTTCTATCGTCTAAGGACTTCTAGATTGGATGATTGAAGATGGACACGCACACCATAAGACGTGCGCTTAAAACAAGCCCGTGGTTCCGTTCTGTACGGTCGGGTGTTTTCACTGCTCATCAACTACCCACAATAATAGCTCGACCTACCACTCTAGTCATCAACACCACACATCAAACCTGGGACGTATTGGGTCGCCATCNATGATTGAAGATGGACACGCACACCATAAGACGTGCGCTTAAAACAAGCCCGTGGTTCCGTTCTGTACGGTCGGGTGTTTTCACTGCTCATCAACTACCCACAATAATAGCTCGACCTACCACTCTAGTCATCAACACCACACATCAAACCTGGGACGTATTGGGTCGCCATCTTTATCGACAATAACGGAGTGGGAGAATACTTTAACAGTTATGGTTTTCCACCTCGTATAAAGTCACATCTGGCATTAATACGCAAAAACACTTTTCACACGTCCCATAGCACGCTACAACTTCAAAGCATCGCATCAGACGTTTGCAGCCATTACTGTCTCATGCACCTTCTGTATCGCGCCCAGAATATCCCGATGAAAACTTTCCAAAGCCTATTCTCTCCCACCAATCATACAGCCAACGACGCTAAGATTATGAGATATTACAATAGATTTTTCAAGACTGTAGGGGCATGCCGCCCTTCAATAGGCTGTGTCCAGGTGGCATTCGCCTATAAAAGGGGCGTCCTGGTGATGTGCCAGCTATAACCACTAAACAACATAGAATTTCAAGACGTTTGCGGCAGCAAAGCAAAGCCAGTGAAGCCGCTCACCGTCACCAGTATTTTTTAACACATTGTTCCCGCTGGATGGAGTCGACGCCAAGTGGATCATCGTCGGCATGAGCGTCAAGAACATTTTTACGCCCTACGTCTAGCTAGAAAAATGTGGAGGTAACTGCGCCGTGTTTAACCGTACAGAGTGGCAAGAACTGGGCAGCTACAAGTCTGTCATATCAAAGTTTTTCAGCAACACGCAAACCTCATCAGAAGATTAGTCTGACTAATCATGAAATCTCTCGCTGACCGTATGGTTGTCATCAACGAGAAACAAGACGCTGGAATCAAACGGGTCGCCTATCTGGCACCTAGCTGGGCGCGTCTTTGTGAGGTGTGGGACCTCATCGACGTCGCCGTCGACCAACGGGACATGATGTCGCCACTCGTCGCACGCTATTGCAACGATTGGATCGACACGCTCGTCATGGATGTATGCGACGAATTGACGGATGTCGTCGTACTAGAACAGCCTACGGTGGAGACGTACATTAAAAACCTGAATCTTATCATATCTACCTACTATACACGTCAAGTCATCGGTTTGGACTATTACATGCTGGATTGTGAACTAAAAACAATTTTACTAATGCATCTAAGAGAAACTGTAGAAAAACGTATGAACAAATATATGCGTCATTCCTGTAAAAATGTATAATTTTGATGTTTAATATGTATATTTGTAATATCTGTGTTTTATTTACTGATTGTCCCTTTCGAGTTCCAACTTGTCTTGTCTGCCCCCCAACCGGGTGCCAGGGAAACCCAGTTGCCCGGGTCAATGACCTCAATATCTATTCTTGTCTCAACTTGTCTTGTAGAGCCGACATACTGGCGCCAGGGAAAACCCAGGTTGCCAAGGTCACGATCTATCCTTGTCCTGACTTGTCTTGACGACCCGCCAGACTGGTGCCAGGGTTGCGACACATACCTCTAAAGAGGGGAGGTGAAAGGGTCTCAATACCAGGGGAACCATTTATCACACTCTACGCCAAACGGTCGTCAGGAGAGGTTCGGGGTGCCTGTTCAAGGACAGTCTGACAGAGCCCTGTGACAAAAGAGCCAATGTTCATTATACCCCCGACAGCCATAGCGCAAGGTTCTAATAAACAAATAAATAAACTACAACGCCCTAAACAATGAATAAAAAACTCCAACATCTCTATCCTACCAATTATACTATTTCGCGGTTTGACGTGGTGGAGCGAGACATCATACCAGCTACTTATGATTAATTACTTTACATAAAAATGTATATAGATTGGAAATGGATTTAAACATACTGATATAGGATTAGATCAAACTAATATTATTGAATATTTATAGAATACATATACAATTTAAATTTAAAAGATTATTTTCTAAGAACAAAAATTTACTAACATGATTGCATGAAAGTTTTATTTTGAATTTTGTTAACCAGTGTCTATTGTTTTAATTCCTTAAAAAAAATTATTTATAAAATGTAATATTATTGCTAGGCGTGGACGTTATTTTCTTTGTAAAGTAACAGTCTAGGCACCAATTAATGTTAGAATGATTAGTCAAATCAGATAATATACATATTATCTTTAATCACACCACAACAAACCCAATAAAACCTAATATAACCAAACTTCTTTTTTAAATATCCCGGGTTTTTTTCAAGACTGAGCTAAGAGCTATGCATTGAGAATAGAATGGTTCGAATTCCTACAAAGTTAAACAATTAAAAATAACAGTTCTAGAATCGTACTTCTATGTGTGCGTGTTTATGATATTTGAACACACACGCACACATATACAAGGACACACACATGTTTGGATTCTGATCTTCCTCCTGCCCACAATTTATAAGCGAAGGGTGTCCAAATTAATGTATATACTCAATCGAGTTAGGTCATTTTCGGCTTTATACAATTAATATAAAAATTTAAACAAAATTCATCAAAGTAGGCAAGTCTTTACTCGCAACACCATACTTTAAAATTAGCAGGATCCATCTTGCTTAAAGTATTTAGAGGTTTGAAAAAATAAATAAATGATACAGTGCACCGCACAGACATTCCCTTATGGGTTACTGACGACAAATTATGAAAATTTGTTTCGTAATTGTAATATACAATGGAAGTAAGCCAACTCTTGGTTGGTTACTAAATGAGAAAGTATGTAAGATTGTGTCGTACTATGCATTTTAATTTACGTGAAAATGTTTATAAAGTGATAGTTTTCCATTAGTGTATCACAAAATAAACTACTGTCAAAAATTTTCTAAGCAAAAACAAAATATTCAGTTATTTTAATAGATATAATGTAGTTCTGATAATCTATAAATGACAGCCTATTAACATAGAAAATTTGAGTTTCCTCAAATTGAAGCTATACCACCAAAAAAAGACTAATGCAGAATTATCTGTTGGTTCTTCCTTGGGTATTATATACTCGTGTGTGTGTGTGTATATATAAGTAATACCCAATATATGTATATATTGGTCAGTGGCACACCCAATAGAGGGAAAACTGGGAGTTGGTCTCCACCAAGACTCAATACTAGTTTAATAAATACATTAATAATTATGTGATTGTTAAAATAAAGAGCATTAAAGATGTGTCGAGTGCTAAAGACAACTTTTAAAACCACGTTTACGATTTATATTTAAAAAGAGATAAATGCTCTACACATTAAAATAAACCCTGAATTTCCTATTGAAAAAAAGCAAATTCATACTAAACATCTTGTCAGATGTTAAGGAAGGGTTTGGCAATAAGATAAATCTGTGCTGGGACCTAGGATTGAACCCCGGACCCCTAGCAAAGAAGTCTCAAACTAGTTTACTTAGTGAAACTTGGTAAATTTGTTTGAAACTATCACATATATATATTAACACAAAAAACTATTCACACATGGAATAAATATATAAAAGACTACTACTTAAAATGTATTACATTTTTAGAGTAAAAAACAAACAAAAACATTAAAACTATTCTCACTGAAGAATGTCTATTTGAAAACCAGTTTGGGACGTCAGTTGCAACAAACCCTCATGGAACTGTGAGGGAGCTAGTGGGTCGTTGAGCGGTGGAGGAAATGGCTTCAAGAGACACTCACAGCTACGGGCGGTAGACTCAAATTTAAAAACAACGATCTTCTCTTCTAAAAAATACAACACTTGATGTGCTGGTTCAGAAAACTTTTTAGGTGAAAAGGTATTCAATTATGGAGGGGGTGAAATAATAATTGCTTACATATTTTCTTAAGTTTATCTTTAATCAATAAATATAGTTTTTTTTAATACGACCCTTGTTCAAATTATTAATTAAAATACATATTTTAATATTTTAAAAAATATCTAAATTATTCAGGAAATAGCCAAAGAGACCATCTTTTTGGAAACAGAGACATCACATTTTTGAAAAGGTATTTTGGGCGTAATCATGGAAGAAAAATTATAAAAATTATTTTAAAACGTTGAAGTTCAATATTTTATATCTTTTTAATGGCTGGACTTACAGAAATCAAATAAATTCTTTTGTAACAAACAACCTTAATTTTAATAGGATAACAATTTACAAATCTATTAAATAATAACTACCATCAGATCTATGGAGGTTAGTAGTACAAGTATTTTAGATATTTGGTGAGAGTTCCCCTTAAACGTGACACGAGGTCATAGAAATACACTTGTAAATGAATTATTAAATATTTTGTGACCAGCATCTGTGGATATAGGTGTTCGAATACCGATCGGTTGTACTGAGAGTGTTGCGGGGGGACTGAAGGGGGTGGATGCCTATATACATTTTATACCACAGTGGGTCACGTATAACGCTGTGCGAGATTTCTAGTAATTCATAAAAGAAATCTGGCTAACTTTTAAGATAAATAGAGTGTAGGGTTTATAATATTTTGAATAATTGCTTTAACAAACTGTACATAATTTTATCTATACGTATTGACCCTATATGATTTATTGACATTTTGAATTATTTAACTTTTACTAACAGACACAACCCCCTTTCAAGGTCGATTGATAAGGTAGGATTCACAAACAAATGGCCCGCGAGACGAAGCTAACCGGCCCATTTGTCTGCATTATCTTTATATTATAACACTTCGGATTTATTCCAGATAAAATATTTCTGTGATAATATTTCGGTTGTCTATGGCTCCGTGGTCGAGCGCCTACCATCACTATACGGAATAGATACCGTTTAACTAGCTGTTAATTGCTCCGTGGTCGAGCACTAATTAAATCGGTATATTTATTAAATGAAAGAAAGATAACTATTGATGGCTGTTTATTCACACACGGCTTATTCAAATGACATCTGTTAATTACTGATGCATACTCCAATTAAATGCTTGATATCAATGCACACTTGTGATATTAACGTACATTATTGTATTCTGTTTTAGACTGCGACTGCGAGAGCCAGTGCTAGTGTCAGTGCGTGGATTTTTGTTCGCTTGTTGCGAATTTAAGAGGCCGGTCAACACTTGTTTACATGGTAAAACTAAATAAAAGATTGTGACAAAACCGTTCTATGGATTTGAAAT
>CABFOW010006738.1:0-11855 GCA_902141385.1 Timema californicum
CATGAATGTACTACGGGAGATACCCCCCACCACCTCGGGAACAACCCCGCACACACCCGCGGGCTCCCAAAGTACATACCCCTACCACCGGTTACCCTTTGCGCCCTAGTACATGAAGATCTTGCCTACTTTTTAAAACTACTAATCTTTACAAACCTACCATCAGCAGGCCCGAATTAAGGCATGTGCCAAATGTGACACGCAGAGGGGCCCCCCCGGACACTTGGCAAATAAATCACTTTGACTGGTAATATTAATTTTTTGATATTATTATACTTCAATATTTTTATTCTTTTTGTAAAATTTATCCTAAAATAAGCTATAAATTTCCTAATTGAAGGGCACTGGTAGCCTGGTATTACGTGGAGTCCGACAGTCCACGCACAAAAATGAACCCAACCTTTGCATTTGGAAAACCCCAAATACTAGATATCTGCAGACAGTACCTTTCCCATTTGACAGAAAAATAAACAATGATTTTCTATTGACAATAATTTCTGGGGTAAAATAGTAAAATTATTAATATCGAAGAATTAACTAAATGCGACGTGAGAAATCTGCAATAAAAGTTTTAAATAATGAAATTATTTTTACTATTCTAATACTTGCTACTATTTTACCTGCAGATGGTGGACTACATAAAATGAATCACACCGAAGTAGTCTATAATTATATAATGTCCAGTATTATTATTTTATTAGCTAATAATTTACAGTACTATAATCCACTCATTATATAAAATACTGTATAGTATACCAGCTACTTTAGTATTAACAAATAATATGTTGATTAAAAAAACTCGTGGTACTCACCATGATTTATAAACGTTTGCAAAAAAAACTTATCTCTAAATAAAACCATCCATGTGTGATAACTATATAATATTAATAATCATTAATTGGTGAGCTTGCTTCTAAGGACCCTAAGTTTTACTTGACACAGGGCCCCCAAAAGTGTTAATCCGGCTCTGACCATTAGTTTTAGATCTAGTATCAAAACTATGATTTATCCTTTAGATATGACCATAAAACATCCAAATATCAAGCTTGAAAATAATCCATCAAACAATTTGACTGTAGCACGAGGTATAGACAGACAGAACGTGATACCCATTATGTTTGATTTCGAGAACAAATAAAACATCAACATTCATTATAACCTCGAGGTATTACATTTTCACAATTACAATACTAAAAATATACATTTTTATTAACAAGGATCTTAATCTGAAACAGAAAAATTTATATTCCTGTGAATTTTTAACTTTTCATCAATAATAAAGTTTGCATGGCAAAAAAAGAAAAAAGAAAGAGGAGACAGCAGTTCTCGAGCAATCAACTGATCCAGATCCAGATTAATGGGATCTATAAACGACCAGTCTCAAGAACACAGTGATTTAAAGTACCTATCTTAACTTGTCACAACAAAGCTTCAAACTTCTCGTGTACACAGGGAAAAAACAAAAATTGAAACAAAACTTTTGTAATGATTGTCACACGTCTATAAAATCATTAATTACTGGATATTGTTTATTTTATTTTGTGTTTTAATCTTTGCAGTTGTTCTTAATGCTTTCAGCCACCTACCCCTTAACCAGGCATTTCCAACCTTTTCCTCTGATGAGGGTCGTATAGGTTCCTGGAGAATTGGCTGAAGCCCATCCATGAAATTTGTAGGTCTTCATGCCCAAATATAATAAACAAAGAGCCAAATTTATTGTTTATTTCTGCAATTTGAATCATTTCATTTTGATCAGTCACAGAATAGACTCAGGGGATGCAAACGAACTGAGAGCCTCGGATTGGACAAACCTGCTCTAATTAATTAATTAATATAACCAATTTGAAATGTTACAATTTATGGGGAAAAAAACTATAAAGAAATATGGGCTCTTCAAGCAACGGAGGCCCTCCAAAATCGTGAGGGTCTTTAAATTCCTTAAGACAGCCCTGCCTAGTGTAGCTGCTTTTTCCCAGATGGTGGGGGTGGATGACACTAACCAGTCAAAGGTCTGAGTGCGTGCGCTGGCTGGGAATCACATCAGGAGCAACCCACTATTACTTAGGAAAATTCCCCATGTAATGTATAAAGAAGCCCTCCACAGTCTCGTTATGTTTACATGGTTTTCTGATATTTAATCAAAGGCGATTAGGAAAATGAGGAAATTTGGTCAACAGGGTCCGATGAACCGCTATCACTTTCACTTTTAATTTTGGAATTAGCTTCATAAAACGTTGATTTGTTTAAGGTTAGGTAATGAAACTTAAGGTTTAATTCTAAGATTTATTTTAGATTTGAAAGCCAACATCAACTACACAAACAACTTAAATGAAGTAAAGAAAATTGATTATTTGTCTCTCTATAAATAATTTAAGGGGACGGATAACCCCAAGCATCAAGGAAAAAAAGTATAAAAACTCGCCTATATTTATTAAAGAGGCTGCTTATTGAAGATTATTACTACATCATTTAAAATTTACCCTGATAAGTGCCTCAATCAGCAACAGCTACTTATTGGTTATGTAAATATACTCGCTTTGCTCGTTGGGGGCTCCACCCTCAAACCACCTGTGAGTTTTCTTTGCAAGTGGATGTAAACTAATGTGATTCCAAGAGCGGTTTTTTTATGGATCTGACCGTTTAGCCCCAAGAGACCTCCAAAGAAAGGTCTGCACCAACTTTAAAGTTGCTCCGACATTTTGAATTTTTTTCGGGGGTTAATTTTTTTTTCTCATTGGTTACAAGCTAGAAGCTATACATTTGCCAAATTTCAAGTTTCTATCTCATCTGGAAGTGGGTAAACATGAATGAGAGTGAGTGAGTCAGCCGTGTGGCTTTATAGTAGTAATAACGTGTACATGCTATGTGATTATAATATAGCAGTGGCGTAGCCGGTGGAGAGGGGGGGGGAGGCTCAAGAGTGTACGGAAACCCCCCCCCCCTTCCTAAAGACTCGGTTCACAGGTGCTAGCTCCGTCCATAAACTGCCAACTAAAAACAGTCACTTAAGCCTGCTCTTATTTCATATTGAAATTGTGTTCTTTGTGCAATTTAATTTGAATAAAAAATTAATGTTTTCATTTATTTATAGTATCTCGCTTTAAACATATTCCATAACCTATAGTCTATTAATACCATGGTATGATTGAGTTAAGTGAGCCGTGTTCCTACACGATAATTTCAATGTGTACTTGCACTGGTTGTAATGGGGCGTATGGGGGTTGGGGGTGGGTGTGTATAGTAGGGATAGCTGTGTGTGAGGGAGTGAGGTGTACGATCAAGCCAATAGATGGAGGAAGGAGGAGATTTCCTTTAGGACCTACAANCCCCCCATAGTATTAGTAATTTTGTTATTTCTTGTTGATCTGCATCATTATGGTGAAATAGCTGTAGGCCGTGTTGATTACCTGGAACAAAACATAAAAGCTTAATGAAATCAATATATTCCGGTTGATTATTACCTAGATATTCTAAAGTTGAAAAAAAATACAATTATTGTTTATGTATTCACCTCCGATTCAGAGTTGTATTACATTTGAGTCCCTCTTTAGTGCCACAAAAGCTACCCTTTGGAATAACGACATTCACTCTTGAAGAGAGAAGTTACGTAACACAGGTTGAAGGAGGGAAGGATCAGGTAAAATGGCTACTTGGTGTTATATGGGGGGAGAAGGTTCAGCGTTAGATGGTTTATGGATGATCCCTAATACCTGGTCAAATTGTGTTTATATTTATTCTTTGTATCCCAATGATCTGTTAATGATTCAATCATTTCAGTGTTGTGTGATTCCAGAGCTGAGCAGTGAACACGCCAATCAATCTCACATACGCCAGGTAAATCCTTCCCGTTTATTTCTCATTTTGAATTATGGAATGGCAATAACCACAATTTATAAAATATTTTATATTATTCTGTAATTTTGGTAAGAACTCGACTAAATTAATGAATGTATATTATTATGGAATGTAGAGTATTAAATCATATACATATATAAACCTATCAGAGGATATAAATTGTAGATAATTTATTTATTGCTAGGTCTTTCAGCTATTAAGTTATATTCCATCCACATAGTCCATGTAGTCATGGCGGTATCGTTGTTAGTATCAATAATCTGCTGTCCGCGTAAGAGTTGAACAATACATTACAATAATATCTTAATTTACTCTTCTATTTCGTTTACCATGAACGGTAGCAAGCTAAATAGGGCCTTAGTGTAGTCCGTCAAGGTCACATGTTCACTCAAATCATAATTCGATACAGGCTAGATCAAGGATCGTCAAACGATCGATCGCGAGCTATCGATAACTTGCGGTGACATTTTCGGTAGCTCGTACGATAAACTAATTTTCACTTTCCAAAATAGCTTATTAGTTATTGTTGAAGATTGTTGTCTCAAGCTAAAAGATATGCAAGGCCGGAGGAAATTATCCAGTTCTGTAAAGTGTGGTGCTCCTAATGAAGGCTTTTTTCTGCTCTTCCAGCCCGTGGGTCATAATTTTCAGCGGAAGGCGATAAAAAACAAATATAGACGTAAGCTCAAAGATTAATAAAAAAAAGTTCTTACAAAAGTGAATGATATTTTTCTTATTAAGCTACACTCTTTATTTTGTTTAAATAGTAAATATATTAGATTATCAATTTGTTATTAAATATATTTGTTTTCTAGTAATATGAAATTAATTTTTAAAAACCTCCAAGGCATGATCCCGCAAGCTAGCTATACCAACCGAGCGGACACCACCATTAGTGATTATGGTGCCAACATTTGCTGATAGAGGATATCATGTGGTCAGCAGAGCAAACCCCCATCCACCATTCTCAATTTTCTAAGCCGGAGCTGCTACTTCTTTATTCAAGTAGTTTATTATTATTATTATTATTATTATCATCAGCGCATCTTACTACCTGTTCGGGTTATACACACTTACGCTAATGTGTAATGGTAGGGTGATTGTGATATGAAATGGAGGATCTACAGTTTAACGTGGGATCCGAACCATGGTGGAGGCATGGAATTCTACACATTCACAAGTTGTTATTATTACACGTCTTTTCAGAGGTGAAGGAAGGGTTTGGCAATCAGATAAATCTGTGCCCGGACTGATTCAAGTATTTCCTCATTTTTCCTCACGAGCAGATTTTAACCCCCTTCCATATCCACTGATTCAAATAAAATCTCTGGAAGTACCGGGAATCCAACCCGGGGTCTTTAGAACAAAATTAACTAGCATATTTGTTTTGTTTCAATTGGATTACTAATTTAAGCTTCATGCACTGGCCGCGATTGAACAAAGGTGTGATTTTCTCTGTAAAGTTTACATTAATAGCCAATACGCGATACAGCCCATTTTTAACCTGGGCTCGCCACACAACTTGACATTTTGGAAATATTTCTCACACTCAATGAGTTTGGCGATCACTGGTCACTAAAGGATAATAAATAGTATACATATTTGTACTATGTTGATAAGGTTTTATAAGCTATAGTAAAAAGAGAAATAATTTTCTATGGCTCTCAATATATCTCTCAGAGTTCTTCAAATGCGGCTACCTTGAGAAAGGCCTCCAGAGAAATGGTGTAGAAAGGACCTGCTTGGAGAACTATGGGCTTATGAGTACGTATGAGAATAACGAGGCAGGTTTTCTTAAAGGTGGGGCATTCTTGAAACCAGTCTAGATCGTACACAGCTTCATCCATTCTTGAGCTCTGTGGAGGAAAATGAAAACAAATAATTAGAAAACACGAGGGTAGAGCTATAAATGAAAACATTATTTAAACCAGTTCATAGAGTACACAGCTTCATCCCCACTTGAGCTCTGTGGGAGAAAATCAAAACAAATACTAAGAAAACATGAGGGTAGAGCTATAAAAGAAAACATTATTTAAACCAGTACAGAAAGTACACAGCTTCATCCCCTCTTGAGCTCTGTGGGAGAAAATCAAAACAAATACTAAGAAAACATGAGGGTAGAGCTATAAATGAAAACATTATTTAAACCAGTTCAGAAAGTACACAGCTTCATCCCCTCTTGAGCTCTGTGGGAGAAAATCAAAACAAATACTTAGAAAACATGAGGGTAGAGCTATAAATGAAAACATTATTTAAACCAGTACAGAAAGTACACAGCTTCATCCCCTCTTGAGCTCTGTGGGAGAAAATCCAAACAAATACTAAGAAAACACGAGGGTAGAGCTAAAATGAAAACATTATTTAAACCAGTTCAGAAAGTACATAGCTTCATCCCCTCTAGAGCTCTGTGGGGAAAAATCAAAACAAATACTTAGAAAACGCGAGGGTAGAGCTATAAATGAAACAAGTTTGCAAAAATTCTGGACCATATAAATATACAATATAAAATACAATTTTCTTAAATTGTTTGGAAAGAGTTGGGCGTTAAGTGAACAAGATTTACCAATACTCAAATATTAGATATCAAAAGAATGTTAAACCCTCAAAGTAGTGATTGTTGATTGTTTTTCACTAAGTAATGTTGACTAAGGTTTGATTTAAATATAAAGAAGTAAATATACAAGTGGAGAACAATATGAAGCAGTTATACACCCATAAGAGGAGAGACGAATAAACTTGTGCATAAATAAATAAGATTAAGACATTTATTAGGATAAGATGTTAAGATTAATAACTTTCTTATAATTTGAATATAGGGGACATGGGCGTAGAAATATGGGGCTCAGAGTGCCTGGTATCCTCTCTCCTGGAAATACTATTAATATAAATTAATTATAGCTTGATATTCACCTACAAGAGGCAATCTTTAAATCCTCCTATTGTTACACATACTATGTAAACATCTCAAATAACATATTGATTTTGGTACATACAAAAAACCAACATCAAAGCGTTATTTTTTTGAATGAAACGGGACTGAGAAAATAACTCAAATATGTTTCTTATTAACTAATGATAAGATTGTATTTCAGAAATACATTGTACACATTTCCCCTTCCTCATATATATATGGTTAAATTGGTTATATTTTTTAAAAATCTACATATTACGTCAGCTTTCTAGTGGATTCCCCCTCCCCTTTCTTAGAAAAATTTGCTGAATACACTGACTACAATTTTACTGAATGTTTAATGAGCTAACTATTCCTATCCTCGCTATATGATTATAATTCTTCTTTCTTTGCCGACTCTTTCACGACGTGTTTTCAAAATTACCGTTCGAAATAGTTTCATCGTGAAAGGCCTTTGTAGTTTCCTCATCGCAAAGACTTACCCCCTTCCACAGCTCTTTCCACATTCACCATTGCTTCCTTAGTCCTTTGTTGATATTTTGTCTTAGCCTATCCATATTTTTTGTCTGACTAGTGAACACAATCACAACCGGTTTTTGAAAATGTATTAAAATGAATTATAATGGTAGGGACAATGTATATACTCGTATTTTATTGTTTTGTTTAAACCATAAATAGTGCCATTTTTTTTGTCAACCCAGGCTACAGCCTTGAATCCATGTTTTGAGGAGACACGGGAGGAGAGCTATGAGTAGATATGTGAGAATGAAAACTGTCCGTGGAAATTTTTCCGTTTTGGAAAATCTGTAAGCCAACAGCATTGTGTCATTGGCAAAAGGGAAACTACTGCCAGTAAATTTATGGATAAATAATGCTGCTCAATACTACCATAGAAGAAAACAAAAAGTTTCAATCGTGTCAACAATAGTTTTTGCGGAACAAACAACATTCCTCTTCGAAGTAAATTAAAAACCAGATGATTTTTTTCAAAATGCATCACATTTAAGAGTTGAAGTAGGGGATAATGTTTTAAAAACCCACTTGGAAATATGCAGCAAAAATGTCAAATATTGTTCCGTAAGAGCCCAAAATGAAATTATTGATACGGTACTTGCGGAGACATTATTCGAAATAACATAGTGGCCGCTGCTAATTCTGCTGTTGGTTTTTACATTTTTGATAATGAAACGATCGATATTACAGTGATTATCTCTAGGAGTTAGATTTTCTGAGTATATCAATGGAGAAACGAACATCAAAGAAGAGTTTTTTTGGATTTGTGCCTGTCTTAGATCGTATTTCAGAAGGTATACCCACAGAGCTTATTAAAGCATGTTCGAATTTCAAACTGAATATGGAAAATTTAGCTGGTCAAGGGTATGGTAGTGGCTCTGCCATGGTAAGAAAAGAAGGGGGCGTGCAATAAAAAAAAATTAGAAATGTGTATCCAAAAGCAATGTTCTCACACTGTTCCATCCATTGCCTCAATTTAGTGTGAATGGTTTAAATGATTTATGCAATATCTGAAAGGTAGTTGGTACAATAAAAGCTATTATTAATTATTTCCGAGAATTTCCATGAGAAGAGCTATTGTACCGAAAAATCATGTGCTCTGCGAAACTCAATGGATGCTAAAACAAAAAAACATTCAAATATTTGCAGATAATTTTAGTAAAATAGTAAATCAGCTGGATAACTTCTCCCAGAATGGATATGCCAAATCAAGGCAGAAAGCATTTCAGCTCAACATCGCTTGAACTAACTGCAAGGCTATCATTTCTCTTGTATTAATGTAGATATTCATCAATATTAGAATCAATAACTCAATATTTACAGGACAATGAATTAGATTTATTAAAAATGAACAATCATGTACAGGATGTAAATATTCTAGTGCAGCATATCGTAAACTCGGTATACATTTTTTAAGACATAATTGCTTTGCTATTAGCATTGCATATGCTATAAATGTTGAGCTTTCGATATCGAGACAAGTCAAAAAACAAACTCAAAGAGCAAAACATCTCAATGCCTATAAATAAGTATTTTAGACGATCAATTTTTATTCCATATTCTTTAATTTACTCATTGCGATCCCAATTTTCAGATGATCATAAGAATTATTTAGTTCATTTATGTTACATCCCCAACAAATGAAAATATTACAAAAAATATTTTGACAAATTAGCAACAGCTATTAAAAACTATTATGACATTGATAAATTAGTATCGGAATCAACAATATGGTATGATGTTGGCTAGCAAAAACTCAAATACCAATACATCTATCAATTACTGAAATTATGATCACCAGACAGAGGTTTTTCCTGCCATTAAAAAGGTTTTATTAATTGTGCTTGCTTTGCCTGCAACTAAATGCACAATCGAACGATCACTCAGTACTCTTCGGAGAGTGAAAACGTGGCTTCGTTCTACAATGAGAGAAAATCGATTACGTGGTTTGTGCATGCTAGGCGTTCACAGAAGAAAAGTTATTGTAAAACCTGATTTTATTAATCTACCGTCGATTGGGATGATCTTGTCCAGTGAGGAGAACTTTCTCACTATAAAAAAACCCCTCAAATAACAGTTATGTACTTTAAAGACCAACAGGTTTACCTGAATATCTTTGTGGGGCCCTTTGAGGTGTTCGCAAAGCACGCAGGAGTTATTGATGTCCTGATTGGTTATCTCTGATAACAGATGTTTTATCGTCCTCATGTCTGAACAAGCAATTTTGACTGTCCTTACACTTTTGTTGGTGCAGCCAAAATAACTAAATTGTATGTAGCAACAGCCTAGACGATCAACTATGATATTAAATGCTGTGTAATTTCATAAGTTACCTTTAATTCATCCATCTTTAATTTGTGTGTGATAAAGTTATGTTTATTTGTTTAACTTTTATTAAGAAGATATTTATTTATTTCGTTATGTTAAAACTTTCTGTATTTGAAACTACTTTGTTTCTTCTTTGATATATGATTGATTAGATTGTATTTGTAATGGAAAAAGTTCCTTTTTGCAATGAAGCAACTACAATATGTTGGTGTAAATAAAGTTTATTTCTAGAATATGTGTTTTTTGGGAATTGTATCCTTGGTTAGATACCTAGACAGAGAAAAACCACACAACAGTTTATTTACAGTTTTATCAACGACTGTAATTTATAAAGTTTTCCCCCCCTTCCCCTTGGAAAAATTTCTGCTGAAGCCCATGCTTTTCCCCCTCACTAATTACTCACCCATGTCTTTACATTCTCTCCCAATTTGCAGTAAATATAGAGAACTGACAGCGCCACTATCGCCGTGTTTACAAACTTGAAGGTGTTGAAAAACGTCTTTTCTTTGGTCTGGAAATACATAAATGATTAAGAAATCAAATAATAAAAGTATCTAACACTCTCACGCTGTCATATCCCGTTAGTTGTATAGTTTCACTCACAATGTGATACACATAAAACACACACTCTACTTTATTTTGACACAAGTAAAATTAACTCCTAAGAAAATAAAAAAATAATAGAACCTAACTTTTAGGTTTTTAATTTAATTTTTATATTTTTTAAATTTTAGGTTATTTACTACTGACGATAACAGTGAGATTGGGGTTCGAATCCCGATCGAGTGTACTTAGGGTGGTTTTCATAAATGTTTTTCCTATCTCCTATACTCTATAATTAGCTATAAGCTCATCCAAAATAAATAAGGTTTGTGTCAAAAATGTATAGGCCTATTACTTTTGTCAATGTTAAACGATATTTATAGCCTCACGTGGACAGTAAGAGTGAGCCATTACCACTTTATTTTACTGGTAGGCCTATTAAGTAACGATATTTAATGCAACACAACTTTTAAAATTATAAACAACAATAACTCTACCAAATATTTTATAAATTACAACTATTTGACCGCCAAAACTATGAATTAACTGACCCCACCCAGTCTGGGTCAACGGATTTTTCTTGAATGATAACAATCTGTAGCACAACTTCCTTCGGAGGGGAAGTAAAGCCGCCAGTCCCATGTCGATTGTGGAATACAAAAGGACCCTGGAGGGTATGTGAAAATATCTTTCCCGGCAAGATTGGTAGGTCCTTGGCTCTCGCTCATAGATATTCCCGTGTCCTTATATAATCATTCGGTTCAGAAAATGTACGTTAAATACCTCAAATAAATAAATAAATAAATAAAATAAACTTACCACAGCTTCAAAAAATTGAAAACAAATTATTAAAGTCAAATCGACGAATTCAATGACCATCGGAGTTCCAATAATACTTCCAACTTCTTTGGCGAAGCTAAAAATAAATAACAATAAAATAACCAATAATTGAATTTATTATTTAGTATTATGGTTTAAAAAAAATACAGACACTGGTAATATTTTTGAACTATATTTAAATTAATACAAAATTAACGGTTATAATCTGCAATACATTATTATTTCACCGTATTGTGTAGCTATTAAATTTGTTCATTGTTTTATATTTATATTTATGTTGTTTTGTCATTCACATGATATTTAATTGCTGCTGTGCCAGATTTACACACATATATATATTAGAAAATTATATTTGCATAATATTTAAATTCCCTAGTTGTTAATTTAGCCAAAAACTTGTTTACTCGTTTGTGAAACATTTACCTTCACAAGTGGCCTATATCCTAGGTTAGTCTGGATAGCTGAAAAGTTCAAGGCTGTTGCAAAGTGTGTCATTTTACTATTGTATACGAAGATATATTTCAAATGGTGCAGAATTGAATGCCTAAGCTAGAACTTCCGGAACTTCAATATAACACAAGGAAATAAACCAATCAGATAATAAATGTTTTAATTTACATACAAAACTCATTTAATTATAATGTTTGACATGTTCGTTCTTTCCCACTTAAGCATACCTTTGAAATAAGATCGGTTCCAATCAATGGACTAGTAGGACTAGGCTAGTTCCCAGACATTTTTAGTTTATATATTTTGAGTTAAATTTTAACGGGGAATAAAAGCATAAAATAAAATCTATCTGAGTCTCAATTTGCGTCACAATACTCAACGATATTCTAGCTATTTGTGCGCTGCCCCCCCCCCC